>JASDQU010946484.1:4191-28210 GCA_032191745.1 Picea mariana | reverse complement strand
TGGGGGAGCCTGTGCATTGTTTTGCAGTTGCTGAATTAGATGTTAAGACTGAAAAATTAGATTTTACAATTACACATCAAATTTTAAATGTAATTTTTACTTTAATGAAAAAAATATAATAAATATTTAATTGTATAGATTTTCACAATTAGTTATAATAATGCTTGAACTTTCTAGAGTTTACACTTTGTCCAACATTAGAAAGACAAGTATATAACTCTTGTAAAATGTAAAGCACCCACTTATATCGAATAAGAAACATTCTTTTAAAAAATTATGAACAATCATAACATAACACATAGAGATCAATAAATTTAAAACACATATTTCCCTCATTTTTAATGTGAATGGGAAAAACATATTTATTAATGGAGTAACTTGCTTAATTTTTCTTTCTACTAATGAATTTTCAAGGTCTTTAAGTTTCTCATATAAATTTTACTAAATTTTATTCATTCCCAATTAATACTACAATTTACCATTGAATTATAAACATTTGATTATAATTGTGAAAAAAGAGATTGACGAAATTTGTTTTCTTGCATATCATAGTTAATATACTTGGCCTCTTCACAAACTTAGCTTACACTTAATCTATATATTAATGTTACCTTTTGTTTGAAAAATAAAAAAATATATATTAATGTTACCTTTTGTTTGAAAAATAAAAAAAATAGTGTTTTTTTTTTTTTAATTTACACCAATTCATCTTTTTGTAATTCCCTTTCTAAGTTCATATTAGAATAAGCACAATAATTAACAAAAAAATATTAAAACTTTTTCATAGATAGTTTTAAATAAAAAGACAAGCTTATACTTCCTATGCATCAACAATGTTTTCATGGATTTTTGCAATTCTCTTTCTAAGTTCATGCTAGAAGAAGCATAATAATTAAAAAAAAATATTAAAACTTTTTCATAGCTAATTTTAAACAAAAAGACAAGCTTATAATTCCTATGCATTAATAATGTTTTTATGTCTTCCAAAGCTATTTGTAAATAAACTATATTTTTTTTGAAAAGTAAAAAAATATAGTTTTGTTTTTTTTAATTTACACCAATTCATCTTTTTGTAATTCTCTTTCTAAGTTCAGGCTAAAAGAAGCACACTAATTAAAAAAAAAATATTATAACTTTTTCATAGCAAGTTTTAAATAAAATAACAAGCTTATACTTCCTATGCATCAACAATGTTTTCATGGATTTTTACAGTTCTCTTTCTAAGTTCATGCTAGAAGAAGCATAATAATTAACAAAAAAAAATTAAAACTTTTTCATAGCTAGTTTTAAACAAAAGGACGAGTTTAGAATTATTATGCATTAACAATGTTTTCATGGCTTCCAAAACAATTTGTAGATAAGTAAAACACTACAAAAGAAACCATGTAATCCATGAACATAAACATTAAGAGAATTTTGTAACATTGCTTCAAATTGGAACATTTTATCACATATTTAGCTATACTGTGTGGATTAGGATCTTGACTTTGACAAACCTTCACAAGTGTCCCTAGAGATCCATTCAAAACAACTTCATCAATTGTTGTGCATAAAAACCTGATAGAACAACCAAATCCTTGGTAGAAAGATTGTGATCAAATTGAAAATATGTGATGAGGGAACAAATAATATTGTTTATGAGACAGATGGACATAGACATTTATCTATGTGGAGACCAAAATTTCATGAAGTAAACATAAGAAATCAACTTACATTAGCATACAAAGTGCCCATAATTAAGCTAATGATAGCTGTAACATGGAAAAAGTAAAATATCAATCACGAATCACTCTTCATGTAGAAATCACTTTACACTTAGCATTTTTTCTTATGTTTCTAGAATGCATGTGTAGAATTAGTTGTGCAAATAAAATGCAAGGAATGAGTGCTTGTGATGCAGTTGATGCATGGTGACTCCATTTGTTTCATGCCATGAGGGCATTAATGTTTGATGACTCATCATTATAATATTTGTAACTATGTTTTAATATGACATCTATACACTTTTTTTTATATTTCTTATGTAAGTGTGTTAAAGTATGACACTATAGAAAATTTCCTTGCATTGTTCATGTTCAAGAGATTGAAGGAACCTTTATATGAGAATAATGTGATGTTAAATATTCATTGTTTAAAAGAAATGAGTATAATCTATAGAGCATACGAAGTTCCGCGACAAGGGATTTCTTGCAAAAATATACTTTATCATTCAATTCATTGACATTAGACCACTATGCTCCATGAGTTTTCCCACTTAAATTTGACATCAAATGAATTTTAAGAATAATCCAAAGACCAATATTATGTGTTGCAACAATGCATGTTTACAAATTACAAGTTAAAAAAAAATAAAAATAAAAAAATAAAATCTTTATAGATATTGAGAGTGTAGGTTTTCACAATTAGTTATAATGTTGCGTAATCTTTCTGGATATAAATTGTGTATAAAATATTGAAACACCCAACTTTTGGAGTGGACACGGGAAAATAAAGATGAAATATAATAATAGAAAAGATTGCTTGGGTGGGTATTTATATGATTAAAAATTAAGGTTAACCTATGTGGAGAAAAGGGTTTCAAAAGTTGTGAAAAATGATTAAAATAGTAAAGGAGTAGTTGGAAATAAAAGCTATTTAATGTTAACGTTAATATTGAAATTAAAAAAAATGTTAAAAATAAAGTTTAAGGGATATAATTTGTTAAGTTTGTATATCCAAGGAACTAAAAATATGGATAAAAATGAGGAAAGAGGTAAAAAAGTTAAAAGGAAAAAAAGTGGACTGAACAATATTAGATTGGGGATAAAAGATAAAATTAAACCAAGAAATGAAAAGAAAGAGGCAATTAAATAATGATAATGATCATAATAATAATAAAATATTTATAAAGAAGAAACGATAATGATCAATATGGTGGATATGGATAGCGGGTTTCCAAGATTGGCTAAGTTTGTAGGCATCTTCCCAATTAAAATTATTATGATGTTTTTCAATTTCTAATGCTTCTTGAATGATACAAGAGGAGTAATAGAGTTATGAAGCTATAATTTTAGTTTGGTCAAAGAAAATGAGATGATTACATTTTTGGGATTGTTCGACAATAATTGACTTAGAGATACAGTTATGGAAGGTGTCAACTATATGTTCTTTGAGATGAGCTTTAAATGATTTACCAGTTTGGCCTACATATGACTTGCCATAAGACTAGGGAATTTTGTAAACTCCTGGGGAAAACATGGGATCAAATTTATCCTTAAGTGTTATAAATAATTGTTTAAGGGTTTTGGGGGGTTTAAAGAGAGTTTTAATATTCTTTTATCCAAAATCTTATAGATGTGATCTACAGTACCTTGGATATAAGGAAGAGAAATGAGAACTAAGAGTGGGGAAATGAAATGAGAGTTTTTAGCTTTAGGATGGAGGACTGAATGAAAGGTTTTGTTAACTTGAGAAGTTGAATAACCATTGGCCACAAGGGCCTTAGTTAAGTGGAATTTTTATTTCTCGAGGACATGGGGATTAGAAATTCGAATGGCTTGAGTAACAAGAGAGTTTTGAGAACAACATATTTCTGGGCATGAAGGTACCAGTCAGTGTGAGTATTTTTCCTATAAACTTGGTGGGTGAGGATGCCATTAGGAAGGCAGGTGATGAGAACATCCAAAAAGGATAGAGAGTTATCATTTTGGATTTCCATAGTAAATTTGATATGGCTGAAATGTTTTTAATATGGTTTAAGAAAGAGGTTAGAGAGGGATGTCCAAGAGGCCAAACAACAAAGGTATCGTCAAAAAATAAAAACCAACATTTGGGCTTAAGATAAAATTTATTTAAGGCCGAGACTTCGAAATGTTCCATAAAAATATTGGAGACAATTGGGGATAAGGAGGACCCCATAGTTGTACCTTATGTTTGTTCATAGCATATCCCTTGAAAGGTGAAGTAAGTTAAGTTGAGACAAATTTTAATAAGGTTAAGGGTTTCAGGGTCCACTAGTATAGAGATGAGGTCAAGGACTTATGGAATTAGGATTGTAATAAATAAGGACACAACATCAAAACTAACCATGATTCTTGTTCATCTAGGTGAAAATGTCAAGTTTTTTGAATAAAATAAGAGGAATCTTTAATGAAAGAGGGAGTTTTTTCGATAAAAGATTAAAGTTTATCAACAAGGAAGCGATCTAGGGCACGAGTAGGAGCTCCTGTAGAACTTACAATTGGCCTAAGGGGGATGTGTTTTTTTATGAATTTTATTAATGTAGAGAGAAAAGAATTTAGTAAAATAACATGCATGGTGATGATCCTAATTATGTTCGACTTACCATAGGAGATAATATAACTAGGTCAAACAAGCCTCACTCATTTGGTTCTCCATTATAAACTAGTAGTTGGTTAAGACTTACATTGATAATCTAAGAAATGCCACTAATAATGCCAGATGCCATAGTCTTAATGACATAAACTAAAAGAAGCATAGTAGCCCTGGAGATCTCTATGGAAAGCACTAGAGACATGGAAAGTAATGTATTCCACTTGTTCCAACAAAATCAACCATGGAAATAACCCATTTATACCTATTTTCTAGAGAAATTTCATGAGGAAAAAACTTATCCCCTCCATATATCTCACTCTTTTGCTACATAATTCCTAAAATAACCTCTTAATAGCCTCAAAGGAAACTTCAACAATGATGTTAGAACATTAAAACATATCATTATGATTTTTCTTCCACCACTCACTCACACTATCAAACAAGTTCACCTTATTCTCACTAAAGAATACAGGGCTACCATTCTAGGTCAAATTGTTTGAGTATAAGACCTGTTGCATCCTGGTTTGTAGGGATGTTGGATCACCTTTTTTTCACCAAACAATACAAGGTTTCCATTCTAGGTCAAACCCTTCAAGTACAAGACTAACCATAGGCTGGTTCAATACATGCCTTCAGTTTTCCACTTGCAAACTGTCACAAGGCCCATGTCTTGGTCCTACAAGTTGTTGTTTGTTTGTCTCTACCATAGAAAATATATTAATGTATATTAGAATTAAAACTTCATATTTATTTCTTGCCTAGTCATGATATTATCATCCATAAGAGAACATTGATTTTGGTTTCATTCTTACCTCGAGGTGTAGAGTTTTCATATACCTAACTCCTTTCAATTTTTTAAAGTTTCAACCATTTTCTAGAATCTCAATGTAGACTTTGTGTATACCCAATTCCCTTTTAGTCCCTGTTATATGAAGATGACTTGTTTTCCAACTTTTGAAATTAATCCTTGTCATACAAAATTCTTGTGAAAATCTTTTAGCATAAGCAACTTTTCCAAAGTTTAGGAAAAAAAAAAGCATTTATTTTTATTTTTATTTTTATTTTAATTAGGATTTTCTTGAATCTTCTTGGACCATGCCCTAGAAAAAAGTAATGATTTAAAAAAAAATCAATTGCACATCATCTAGGCGACCCTCATAAAATCTCGACCGACAATTGATTTTTGACAATGGCAGGTGATCTAGGCAAGTTTTACGTCAGGTATCGGGTTTAATGCTAATGCTTATGGAGGTTTTCATTTTTCTCAGTGCTCATTAAAAAAAATTGCAAAAAATATAGGGTTTATAACAATGGAAGATTGTAATATCGAACGACTTGATAATCTATAGCATGTCAATGGATGTGAATGGACACCACAAGTTCAAAACACACTACACATTGGTTTAATATTGTAACTTTATGGTGCTAGTAAGCTTGGAAGCTACAAACATTGGGGTTTTACGATTTTGTGGATTTAAAACTTGAAAGTGTAGATCTTTGTGTTGAAATTTGAGGTTTACTGATCAATGAAGAGCACAATGGCAGTCTCCTTGCAGATCGGAAATGGTTGGTAGAGTCCTCAAATTTCATTTTCTTTCTATTTCTCACAGATGGAGACTATAAAGACTAAAAATGATTGGTAGAGCCCTAAAATTTTATCTAGGGTCTAGCGCTAATGCTTTTGGAGGTGTTCATTTGTCTAGGCTCGTTGCAATTTTAGTAGTGCAATAATTAAAAAAAAAAAAACTAGAGAATACTTGTTGAGCCTAAAATCCTTGTATCAAAATGGATTCCAACTCCATTTAACTTTCAAAACTTGAGATTAGTTGGTAGTATGGCTTGAAATTTTCAAGAAATTCAAATGACCCATAAGGGTAAAAAAACAATAAGAAATGGGAAACTTGAACACCTAAGGCTAAGCCTTGCAGGTATGTTTCAACCTTCGTTGATATTTAGTGCTAATGTTGCAATCCCCATTAATGCATGTCCAAAATAGAACTCCTCACAATATATTGGGGAACAAGACACCTGAAGAGGTGTTCACTGGAAAGAAACAAGAAATCAGCCACTTGAGGATTTTTGGTTGTCTAATGTTTATACATGTTCCAAAGGAAAAGAGGACGAAGCTAGAACCTTCAGGAAAGAAGGGCACATTTGTTGGATACAATGAGACTTCAAAGGCTTACATAATATACATTGTTGGGTAGAGATAGATTGAGATCAACCAGGATGTAACATTTGATGAAGATGAAGCCTTCAGAAGATCAAGGTAGTCTCACATGGATGAGGAGTGAGAAGAGAAGGAGACTCCAAGGGAAGTAATCATGGAAGACTCTACACCAGAGGAACCCATTCCAGAAGTTTAGAATGAGATAGTAGAGTCAGATAGATCTGTAGATCCACCCAAAGAACTTGTAGTAAAAAGGAAGAGACCAACTTGGCTCCGAAACACCATGGAGGAAGTTGAAGGACGTGAAACTCCCAAAGGATTTTTTAGAGAGAGAAACAAACCACATAAGTTTTCTAGATATGTGGCACTGAAAGCAACATCATTGATTCAAAGCCTTCCATCTTTGAAGAAGCTGCTGAGAAGCAAGAATGAAAGGATTCCATGATGGAGGAGTGTCATTTTATCATGAAGAATGATGTGTGGGAGGTGGTTCCTAGACCTGAAGGGAAGTCAGTAGTTAATTCCAATGGATCTACAAGATCAAGCATGTTGCAAAAGACATCATAGAGAAGTACACGAAAAGATTTATGGCTAGAGGATTCTCCCAAAAAGAGGGAGAAGACTATGATGAGACATTTTCTCTTGTAGGAAAGTACACTTCCATCATAACAATTATTTTGATTGCCTCCACAATGTGATGGAAATTACACTAGATGGATGTCAAGAATACCTTCTTGAATGATGTAATAGAGGAATAAGTGTACTTAGAGTAGCCAAAATTTTTTGTGATCCATGGGAAAGACTCCCATGTTTGAAGATTGAAGAAGGTCTTGTATGGATTGAAGAAGGAACCTAGAGCATGGTATGCTAGGATAGATAGATACTTAATGAGCTTGAGATTTACCAAGAGTGATGCAGATCCAAACCTCTTCTGTAAGGTTGGGCATGGTTGTCCATTGATCTTGGTTCTATATGTGGATGGATTGCTTCTGGCAGGATATGAGAAGATCATAGTTGGGTGCAAGAGGGTGCTCGCTTTAGAGTTCAAGATGAAGGATCTAGGTCTGATGCATTACTTCTTGGGATTAGAGGTGTGGAAGAGATCAGATGAGATTTCCTTAGCCAAGGAAAATATACTGTTGAGATCCTGTAGAGATTCAAGATGACGGACTAAAAGTCCATTTCCACACCCATGATGATAAATTTGAAGCTTCTAAGTGATTCATCTTCATATTTGGTGGATCCCACGATGTACAAAAAACTGATTGGATCCTTGATATACCTGGTTAACACCAAGCCAAACAAATGTTTTGCAGTGAATTCTTTGAGTCAATACATGGTTGAACCAAGACATGTAAATTGGATAGAAATAAAACATATGTTGAGGTACATGCATGGTATGATTGGATATTGATTGAGATATGTATCAGGTGGAGAAGTGACGCTGCAGGGATATACAAACTCTGGCTAGGTAGGGAGTGCAGTGGATTAGAAGTTTCTTTAGTCTAGGATCATGTACGATATAATCGTTGAGCAGGAAGCAAGCATTAGTGGCACTCAGTACAATAGAGGTAGAGTATATCACAACTACTGTGGCAAGCCGTGAAGCAGTGTGGCTTTAGAAGTTGCCTGCAAGGATATTTGATCTAGAATTGGAGCCAACTTTGATACATTGTGACAATCAAAGTTGTGCAAGGATTTTAGAGAACCCTATAATTCATGAAAATTCAAATAACATAGAGATCAAATATCATTACATTTGAGACATGGTGCAGAGAGGAGTTATATAGCTCCAATACATATACATGAATGAGAAGATAGAAAACATTCTCACCAAGCCTCTGTCTAGATTGAAGTGTGTTCGACAACACAGGTATTCCAATAGAGGATATACACCTTCAATAACCACTCACATAACCAGATCAAAGATCAACACACCGATGTTTTCACATGGTAAAACCCCTACAGGGAAACATCCATGGCCCCAACCAACATTACCACTTGGAGCAGTTTATTAATGCAAAGAAAAATATTACAGAGAGATTTTACAAGAGAGTTTCTCACATTCGATCATCAGCAAATGACCCTCCATGCTCTTTAAATAGAGATCATTGAACAATCGTGTGTTAAGCCATGGATCAATGGCCGTTAAGATCGAGGAGAGTATGAACCATCAGATCACTCTATGTTGGGAACATATCGTAAATGTTGGATTTCCTAACTACAAATGCATACTAATGCATACTAAAGAAACACACTAGAAAACACACTTTTACCTGATGACACAATAGACCAAGTAGATCTTACTAACTCCTAAGTGTTTAAATATCCTAACATCAGCCCTTAAGAACAACTTGGGATATGATTAAAGGATTTACAATAGTGACACAATAGGAGAAGGAAGGAGCCATTAGAGCCTATCCTCCCTTAATGACAACTTCTTGAACTCCTAACATAGATTTAAGTTTGGAAAACTTCACTTCTATAATAGACTTTGTGAAAATGTCTGGAACTTGATCTTCTGTAGGGAAAAAGAGCACTTCAATAACTTGATCATGAATGAGATTTATGATAAAGTGCATGTGTAGCTTGATGTGTTTTCTATGTTGATGTTGAACTAGGTCTTTGGCAAGCTTGATGGAACTTGATTGTCACACCAAAGGCTGGTCAGATGCTGGTGCTGGAATCCAAACTCTAAAAGGATTTGTCGAAGCCATAGGGCTTCCTGACTTGCATTTACCATTGCTTGGTACTTTGTTTCTGCTAAATAAAGTGCAATATCCTATTGTTTCTTATAGGCCCAAGTGACAGGCCCTGAACCAAGGATGAAAACATAACCTGCAATAGACTTCCGATAATTAGGGTCACCGATCCAATCTGAATCAGTGAAACCAACCAATAAAGGAGTCCCCCCTGAACTATAATGTATCCCAAACTAAATTGTACCACGAACATAGCAAAGTATCCTTTTAAATTCTTTCCNATCGAGCAACAAGACCAACAACAAAGGAAAGATCAGGATGGGTATGAGTCAAGTATAAGAGGCTACCAACTAACTGACGGTAAAGGGTGGCATCAACTTCAGGAGAAGTACAAGTGGTAGAGAGCTTGACTCCAGACTAGAAGGGAGAAGGGGTTGGTTTACAATTGTCCATGTGAAAGCGACGAAAAAGGTCACAAGCATACTTAGACTGAGGAATAAAAATTCCTTCATTGGTTTGCAAAACTTGGAGGCCAAGGAAATAGTGCAAAAAGCCTAAGTCTGTCATTTCAAATTTCTTCCTAAGGCTCGTTTTCACATGGTTAAAAGTTTTGAGTCACTACCAATAAGGATAAGGCCATAAACATAAAGGAAAAGGATTATGAGATGGCTTCCTACTTTCTTGGTATAGACATTAGGATCAAAATAGCATCGAGAGAATCTAGTGGCAATAAGAAAGCTATCCATTTTGGCATACCAAGCTCGGGAAGCTTGCTTGAGACCATAAAGAGATTTCTTGAGGCGACAAACAAGGTGTAACGTCCCCAACGTTACAACTACCAGTGACACAGAGACTGATTTTTTTTTTTGTTTGAAGCAGGAAAGCGACGATGACACACAGTCGAACCACACAACCTGATGATGAACAATGCCTACAGATTAGGCCACCGAAAAAACGACTCTACATGCTGACACATCCATCAATTGGTCTAAAGTATGAGAAATAAAAAAGGGATGACTACTCGCCCGACACAGATGCGACGACACCTAGAAGCTAAGAGACAACATCTCTTGCGTTAACTACGTGTGCAAGAACTCTAACTCCTAATCTACCTCAATCATCAACAGGGATTGTGCTGGAAAACTAAACCACAATCGACAAGCATCCTCCTAAGCTCGGGTGCAAGGCGTCATTCAAATGACTCGGATCATGCATTCCACTTATTACTGTCACTCTTGTTATTTGTGTTCAGTCAGTCAATCATATTCAAATATAAGCTAAACATATTTTTAGTTTTAGTCAATCATATTCAAATATAAGCTTTATATAATTTAAGTGTAGAAATCTACAATTTAAAGGATTATATTTATCATTGAATGAAAAGTAATTATCTATAGGATGAAAGTCATTATAACGTACTTATTATAAATTTAACATCCCATTTCATTTATGAGAATCAACTTCTTTAATGATTATTAAAAATAAAAAAAATAAAACTTAAGTATAATATTTACCAAATCTAATTTATGATATTTAGCATGTAACTTTATAAGTGTTAAAGTTAATTTAACGATATTTAACGATATAGAAACATGTCATGCACATCCAAGCAGGTTCAAGCACATCCATTCGTGGTATGGAAACAAGGATATTCATATTATTAATGGAAGAGAATTTGAAAGGTAATATCAACCATTTTGGACTAGATTCAGATTCCAGTTGTTGGTGATTGCGTGTGCCGAACACATATGCTTTAAATAATTAGCACTTAAACAATATATATACGTGCGCTCTCCATTTACTGTGTTTGCGTTTCTCTTTCAGCAGCCTGGAGATTAATATACATTTAATAGTGGTAGTTTCGTCATATTGGATATAACTATACATTTAATAGTAGCAGTTACTGTCGGTTGCGCGTGCCAGACACAAGTGCTTTAAATAATTAGCACTTCTGAATTCAAATGAATTAAAAAAAGATGAATAATAAAATCTTTGGGTTTTTTTTTTATTACATTCTTTTGCATGGGCGAAGATATGTGTCATATTCTCTCCCTTATTCTTTTGCACAGTTTGCGTGTCGTTATTCAACAAGTTGCAAAAATACTGTTAGTTTGCCATTTAAATTGGTATTCTCCCTTTTTCTATTCCAGTTTGTTGCAATGATTTATAGTTTGTAAAGGTTATTCACATTGTGATTAAGCAAACTCGAGCATAAGTTATTGCTTATCTGAATTATCTCTCCCCTTACTAAAGAAAATATTTTGAATAGAACTATACCTATGGGGAACCGACTCAAATGGGTTGGTATTGTAAGCCTGACATTCCTTGTTAGTGTGCGATTCCTCAACCTCGCAATCTGGCCTAGTCATTGTAATTGCTTCATGAAAAATCCTAGAAGATGTAAGGCGTTTCCATCTCTTTCATGGATTAGAGAAAATCAATGCTAACCCTGGATCTTTATATAAATTAAGGCTTCAGATGAATCTATGTTAATTATGTTTTGAATCTATTTTTTTCGACATCCAAATTATTTTCCATTTTATTTTATTCATGTCACCAGAGTATATATACAAATCTTTGCTTGCTAGGGCATGATGTCAGGTACACAAAAGTCCTCTGCTGTGTAAAAACACCACATTATGTCGTCGCAAATGGAGTAATATCAATTAATAATCATTTAGATTATTGTTGATCCAATTTTTATACATTTTCAGATGTTTCTTTTGTCCATTGTCACAAACAACAAGTCAAATGGTTTTTAACTTTGAGCTATTGATTTGTAATTGGAAACATGAGTCACATTAGAGGAAATGGTAGTCGTAAAACACCACCATGAAAGAATTGATGAAGCTCTTGTTACACTCTTGAGTCATGACTAGACCCCGACTGGAGGTTGAAGTATCTTAGATCAAACAATGGAGGTGATACTATCAATCCTTACAGCACCATGTTTACACAGCCACCCGAAGGCTCAACTAAGACGCAATCACAATGCCACCCAAGCATCGTCGACCAATTAACTTCCCTGCCTACCAGTAATGGTACCGTAATAAATTATTCATTCAAACATCCAATCAACGAATAAATTCGCTGGACACTATTTATAAATTCGTTGATTTTAAAGTCCAACAAAAACACATTCTTTCAAGAAATCAGTTGTCAATTGACCTAAAAAATTCTCTGCCATTAAACGTTGAACACATTGTTGCCAAGAGGAATATAGATCATCCTGAATGTCTTTTACAAAATTGCCCAGACATCACAAGTGCGTCGACCCTTCAACGTGCATTGACAGATCGTTGGTAGGTGTAAAGAAAACACAGGCTAAAAATTGACTCCAACGTTATTCAATCCAGAGTACCAAATAAAACATCGTCTTAGAAGTTTAAGTTTTTGTTTCATTTTCCAAGATGCCCAACAACCCAGATTTAATTTAGATACGAGAAAAAATTGCAGAATGATATTAAATCCTTTCATTCCTAGGGTACCAATAAAATTTCAGACTGAATTAAATCCTAGATTGAGATTAAATCTTTTCATTGCCAGGATATCAATGAAATTGCAAAGTGAATGAAATTCCTTACATTACCAGTATATCAATATGTAAAAAAAAAAAAAAACAGAGTGAGATTAAATCTTTTCATTACCAGGATATCATTAAAATTGTGGACTGAAATGAAATTCTTTACATTACTAGGATAACAATCCATGCAACCAATAGTAAGGGAACGCAAGGGTCCAATGGGAGAGGTCATGGAGATGATCACAGGGAAAACCAACATGACGTAGAAATTCCATAAGCAGAGGTATTGGGCTAGAGGGCGCAAGACAACAAGCTGCTAAGGACAACAACAAAGGTAGACGACAGATGGGTTCATCCTTCGCTTCACCATCCTTGCACATAAAAGTAAGGCATTGAGATCCATAGGTATTTTAACACTAAGGCGATGACCATAGATCAAGCTCTTGGCCGACTACTCAGGCGAGGACTGGTGAGCTAGGGACGAAGGGCAACAACATGATCATCTCAATCAAAACACCATAGATGGTCAGGACATGCAGGAAACGAAGGTCATGGGAAACCAATCAATCAATCAGGTAGGCCATAAAATTTTAGTCTTGAATCTAGACCACTAGTTTACCTACCCAAAATAAACATGCGGATCCAAATCATAAATCCTACAACAATCTACCATACCAATAAAGAAAGTGTACCATTGCCTAATCGCCTTCTCTGAGTGGGCGTCTCGCGCGCTCCGTGCTACTCCCACTTGCCAACCGTCGAGACTTCATTGGTACCTCCCAGCCAATGCTAGGTGTACTTTTCTTCCCCCTTAGCCCCCCGAGCTGCAAAGGGGCCACACACACTATCCAGAGGTTTCATCTAGCTCCCAACTCTCCTCACAAGGCCGAGCTACCACTCCTCTCCGATCTGGGTATCCCAAATCCCACAAGTAAATCAGTCAAGTAGATATTTCTGCAGCGCAACTTTATGCAAACAGAAGGTGATCCTTCATCCTTATCCTTCCTTCATTTTATAGAGTTCTGAACTTCCTTTCTTTCCTAAAATCTCATTTAATTAAAGTTTTAAAAATAAATTCCTAAAAATTCCTCTCCGTACAAGTGTCACCCATCCCCTACATTCCTCCATTATTTAATTTCTTTAATTAATTAATTATCTCAATTCCCTCACCCACCCAGAGTTACTCCTAGAATCACTCCTAGGTGTCCCCAAATTCTCTTACAGGTTTTAATAGCTTTCCCTTTTATTAAATTGTTAGTTCAGTTTAAATTAGAAGGTTTTTAAATGGTAGATTCTTTACTAAGTTTTGACCTTCCTCTTTTTCCCTTAAGTTCCCCTTTTTCCCTTTTTATGTTATCTCTTTTCCTAGTTTCCTAAAAAAATTATTTTCCCTCTTTCCCCTTTTTAATTAGAACTCAAAAAGGAAGGTGTGGAATTTAACCCGTTTTCCATTTTATCATTAAATTAATATATCTTAAATTTTCGAAAAGATAAAACAATTAATTCCCTCTTTATGTTTTATATCCACAGATTTTATTTTTTATAAATAAATTAAATTTCTTACTCCCTTCATGTTACAAGATTTAACTAAGATCATAATTATTAATTAAGTTGTTTTTATTTTTATTATTAATATATATTTTTTTAAGACAAAATTTTGCTGCTAGCATAATTTAGACTTAAGTCTTAAATTTCGTACAGGGCGACATTTAATTAGGGATTTTTTTTTTTTTTTATTACTTAACACGTTATTTGTCTTAAGGCCATCTAGGTTCATCCCTCTATCATTAACAACGTGACATGCCCTTCAGGAGGCACTAGGTGCTCCAAAGGTGCCACTCGCCTCATATGTTCCCTTGTGCGATGTGCCCTTCAGGACGCACTACGTGCTCCAAGGGTGCCACTCGCCTCTTGACTGATTTGGTAGACATCAATAACCCTTGGAGTCAACACTCCGCTAGGTGAACTTGTGGGAGACTAAGGGCCTCTAAGGAATAAGGCCCCCACCTTATTGCGCGCCCCTTAGAATCATCGTGAGCGATTGTCGCAGTCTGCCCTCACGACATCGTGGGTCCTCTCAAACTAGGTAATCATTAACCTACAGTTCGAGCCATGATGGGAGTGCTAGTAGGCTATGGCAGTGTTGCTATCCACACCTCTCCCTCAACATCTCTGGTAGTCATGTGTGACCCCTTTACTCCATATGTGAGTCTGGTCGACAAGCTATCGTCAGCTTGCATCATCAACAAATCATGTCAGAACATATCCATACCATATCATCCAATCAGATGCACTAAAATCACAGTAAAGAAATCAAACCCCATTGGCACACTCCCTGACTCAATCCAGAGTCCAAGGGGTTCAATTGATGCCTCTACATCCATGAGGTCCATAATCCTGCACATTCAGTAAACTGAATCAATAGCACCTGTCTATGTCAATGCAGTAAAACAACATTTCATCAACCCATAATGCTTCATAATCAAATCAAAGGTTTTTAATAGCATAATAATCCAGATCACTTGCGAGCAAGTGTCCTCAAAGAATAGGTTCTCTCAGTGCGCCAGAGCGGGATGTTACATACACCCCCTCTTGGTTTAAACTTCATCCCAAAGTTTCACAGTATAAATGCTGAAATAAAGTGTATCACAGTATCATATGTCTATCTATCAAACAAAAATGGGAAATGTTGGCGCATATCATATGCGTCCTCCCAGGTCACAGAGTGTGGACTATAATTGTCCCACTGGACCTTGACCTGCTCTATCATTTGACGTTGTAGTTGTCGAACGTGATGATCCAAAATGTGGTCTGGCTCAGCCGTGAGTGCTCCCTCATCCGATACCTGCAAGGTGCTCAATTCGAATCATGTGAAGGATCACTAATCATAAAGTCTCAACAGAGACATGAAATACATCATGCATATGCCTCAAGAATCAAGCAAGGCTAGTCATCAATCCACATCCCTTTCATTTCCAAAATATAGTAGGATCCCACAAACCTAGGATATAGCTTAGCCCCCCTTTTTCCAACTAGATCAAACTCTTATGTGGATTTAACCGCAAAAATACTCGATCGCCACAACGTAACTACGGTCGACATGATGCGCATCATTGTAACTCTTCTACCGATCCTATGCTTCCTTGATCCTTTGTCTTAAAGTTCTCATTTAAGCTTCCAATTCTTGGATTGCTTCTAGTCCTACCTGGATCCTATCTGCAAGATGATCCCAAGTCAAGGCATCTGACACGGTCACCCGTAAAGAAACTTGAAAGGTGCCATCTTAATGGTGTTCTGGTAACTGTAGTTGTAAGGGGACTCCACTAGTGGCAAAAATTCTTCCCAACTCTTTTGTTGGTCCATCATGTACATATGCAACATGTCCTCTAAGGTCTGGTTCGTTCGTTTGGTCTTCCTGTCAGTCTCCGGGTGATACACAGTACTAAAGTTAAGTTGGGTTCCCAAGGCCTCTTGGAAACTCGTCCAGTAAACATCGATCCTCAATCAGATGTAATCCTCTTAGGCACGCCATGCAACCTCACAATCTCACTGATGAAAACTCTAGTTATGTCAGGTACCTGATATGTCGTACGCACAGGAATAAAGTGAGCACTCTTCATCAGAGTGTCTAATACTACAAAAATCGAGTCATGTCTCCTTGCCATTAGTGGAAATCCAAGAATAAAATCCATCGAAATAACCTCCCATTTCGATTCTAGAATAGCATGTGGTTGTAGTAATCCTGCTGGGTGTCTATGTTTAGCCTTTACCTGCTGACATTCTAGACATCTAGCCACATAGCTGACTATGTATGCCTTCATTACCTTCTGGAAGAATAAGGGTTTATGGTCTTCCCTCATCCTCGTGACTCCTGGGTGAGCCATGTAAACTTCTCTATGAGCCTCGCTTAGGATCAATATCCTCAAATCATCGTTTGGCGGTACGTAGATCCAATTTTTAAACCTCAATAATCCATCGCTATCAAACGAAAATCTTGCAAATCGTGGTACCATCATTGTGTTTTGTCCAATAAAACCCTCGACCTCTTTGTACCAGTCATCGTCATGCTATAAAGTTAAAATATTTTCATGTAGATTTTTCTGAAGAGGCAACACTGAAAAGATGCGTGGTCTTCGACTCAATGCATCTACCACTCCGTTCACTATTCCTTTTATGTAAGAAATCTCAAAGATGTACTCACTAAGAAATTCCAACCAACGTCGTTGTCGTGCGTTCAGGTCGCCTTGCATAAATACATGTTGGAGTCCACAATGGTCAGTCTTTAGTTCAAATTTTCTTCGAACCAGGTAGTGTCTCCAAACCTTCAAGGCATATACAATGGCTAACAACTCCAAATCGTGTGTCGCATAGTTCTCCTCATGCCTTCTTAGTTTCCTCGAAATGTAAGTGATCACTCATCTGCCTTGCATCAAGACTTTGCCTAAGCCTTCCTTGGATGCATTAGTGCATACCAAGAAGTCCACATCCATGTTTGAGACCTTTAGTATAAGTGCTACTATCAACAGCTCCTTGAGCCTCCGAAATTCTTCTGCGCATTTCTCGGTCCAAACAAACCTTTTTTTCTTCTTCTACAATTCTGTGATCAGATTTTCTATCTTCGAAAATTCCTCGATGAACCGTCAATAGTATCCTACCAAACCCATGAAGTTATGCACTTAGGGACATTCGTCGGTGCAGGCCATTCCATAATAACCTCAACCTTTGTTGGATCCACAACGATACCTTCGTCGGAGATGACATGCCCTAAGTAGTGAATCTTCGATCGCTAAAATGAGCATTTGGACAACTTCCCATACAATTTGTGCTCTCTCAGACACTGTAGTACCAAGCGTAAGTGCTCATCATGCTCCTTCATCGTCTAAGAGTAAATCAAAATATCGTCAATGAATACTTGGCCGAACTTATCCAAGGACTCGCAGAACACCCCATTCATCAAACTCATAAATACCCCTGGGGTGTTTGTCAGTCCAAACGGTGAAAAAGTAAACTCATAATGTCCAAACTTCATCTTAAAGGCGGTCTTAGGGACATCATCCTCCTTGATTCATAATTGGTGATATCCTGATCACAAAATGGTATTTGAGAACACCGTCGCACCCTTCATCTAATCTAACAGATTATCACTCCTCAGTAGCAGATACTGATTCTTGATCACCGCCCTGTTCAATTAATGGTAGTCAGTGTAGAGTCTCCATGACCCATCCTTCTTTCGTAAGAAACAATAAATAAATAGCAACACCTCACGGTGACACATACGGACGTCTAATCCCCAGTTCCAGCAACTCCTTTAGTTGCATTCTCAACTCATGTAATTCTGGGGTCGACATACAATAAGGCATTCTCGTTATTGGTTCAATTCTTGGTTTTAGATCTAAGGTAAACTCCAATTCCCTCTCTGGCAACATCCCAGGTAACTCCTCCAGAAAGATGCCTGCAAACTCTCTCACCATCAGTAGGTGTTATAGACCTTCTGCTACTTCTTTTTCATTAACACAAGGATCGCATAAAGCGTACACCCCTTGCGCGTGCTCTTCCTTAGCTGCAAGGAAGAGATGAGCCTTAGGAAAAACTCCCTATTTCTTAGCTACAATCATGCATCTCTACCCCCTCACATCGAACAAGCTCAACCGCTTCGTCTTACAGTTGAGTATCGCCTCAAGTGATTCCAACCAGTCCATACCAATCATGACATCATAGGATTATAGGATCACGACGTACAGGTTGGCCCTGGTGACAAACTCTCCCAGGTTAAGGTACAGCCCGTAACCATTCCTCCACCTTCTGTTTGGCTCCCGAAGCCATCTCTACGAAGCTAAACTTATCAAGTTCGATTGCCTTTACCTGAATCATTTTTAGCATTTCACTAGAAATGAAACTCTCAGTAGCACTGGGTTCTATCAAAATACTAAGGGTCTAGTCAATGATGGTACTGGATGTCTCGAGTGTAGTTGATTTATGCTTTGCCTCACGGTTATTCATTGTTATAATATTCCAATGGGCCTTGCCTAATCTCCCAGGGTAGTGGGTCCAACTAATCTAAATGCTCTAGCCCTCTTCACTGGGCCGTCATGCTGGAAATGTGGCTCCCTACATTCCAACATACTTTCTTCGGTCCAGTAATCTTGGTACCCGAAGCAGAAGATGAATTCCAATGCAAATTCCATCACAAAATCATTGACCTTAACTTTCTCGGTGAGGGTGTAGAACACATCGAAGCAGCTCCAAAAATGGGTCCCGTAATTGGCACTGTACGGTTTCCCTGATGCAAGGCGTCGAACTCGTTGAGTTGACGCTCAATGAATTCCTCGGAAAGATACCTTTTCTGGAACCGTTCCTAGAACAGCTCCCATGACATGTCGTCAATGACCAAGTTCAAAGTGGTAGGAACATCTTCCTCCATAGAAGAGCATTCCCCTTCAATGAAAGACCATCGAGAAGACCTTCATGGTGGAGTTCATGATCGCAAAGCATGAAGCACAACGCCTTTCTCTACAACCAAGCCTCGACGACACAGCCTTCCATGACACTCGTTGACTCGAGACCTCAAATCTCTCAAATTCTCGATGGAAGCTAATGGTACTAGCTAGGGCACGCTGTGGACCCTTAGGGGTATAGGTACCCTGGCCTCATCTTAGTATTGATGGTGAATCAAGGCCTTTCAAACTACCTGGAAGGGCCTTGTCAGACCACCATCATCCCTTACTACAAGCGAATCTAGTGCAAGGACTTGTTCCTCCCCTTGGGGTCAGACTCTGAGGGTGTGAAACTTCTGGAGGCGTCATACTTCCATCCACGATACCTCACCATGAATATCTACAGTGTCATCTAACAGTGATTATCGCAAGGGCAAGTCAAAGCTTTAAATAGCGTTAGGTTAAGATTCAAGGGTTTACTATAGTGGAAAGCATGGTGATCCACGGTTGCAGGGTTGAACCCGCTCTAATACCATATGTAATGTCCCCAACGTTATGACTACCAGTGACACAGAGAGTGCAATTTTTTTTTTTGTTTGAAGCAGGAAAGCGACGATGACACACANACAGATCAGGCCACCGACAAAACTACTCTACACACTGGCACATCCATCAATTGGTCAAAAGTATGAGAAATAAAAAAGGGATGACTACCCTCCTGACACAGACGCGACGACACCTAGAAGCTAAAGGACAACATCCCTTGTGTTAACTACGTGTGCAAGAACTCTAACTCCTAATCTACCTCAATCATCAACAGGGACTATGCTGCAAAACTAAACCACAATCGACAAGCATCCTCCTAGCTCGAGCACAAGGCATCATTCAAATGACTCAGATCACGCATTCCACTTATTACTGTCACTCTTGTTATTTGCGTTCAGTCAGTCAATCATATTCAAATATAAGCTTAACATATTTTTCATTTCAGTCAATCATATTCAAATATAAGCTTTATATAATTTAAGTGTAGAAATCTAAAATTTAAAGGATTATATTTATAATTGAATGAAAAGTAATTATCTATAGGATGAAATTCATTATAACACACTTATTATAAATTTAACATCCCATTTCATTTATGACAATCAACTTCTTTAATGATTATTAAAAACAAAAAAAATAAAACTTAAGTATAATATTTACCAAATCTAATTTATGATATTTAACATGTAACTTTATAAGTGCTAAAGTTAATGTAACGATATTTAACGATATAGAAACATGTCATGCACATCCAAGTGGGTTCAAGCACATCCATTCATGGTATGGAAACAAGGATATTCATATTATTAATGGAAGAGAATCTGAAAGGTGATATCAACCATTTTGGACTAGATTCAGATTCCAGTTGCTGGCGATTATGTGTGCCGAACACATACGCTTTAAATAATTAGCACTTAAACTATATATTTACGTGCGCTCTCCATTTATTGTGTTTGCATTTCGCTTTTGGCAGCCTGGAGATTAATATACATTTAACAGTGGCAGTTTTTTCATACTGAATATAACTATACATTTAATAGTAGCAGTTGCTGCCAATTGCGCGTTGCGGACACAAGTGCTTTCAATAATTAGCACTTCTAAATTCAAATGAATTAAAAAAAGACGAATAGTAAAATCTTTGGGTTTTTTTTTTTATTACATTCTTTTGCATGAGCGAAGATATGTGTCATATTCTCTCCCTTATTCTTCTGCGCAGTTTGCGTGTCATTATTCAGCAAGTTGCAGAAATACTGTTAGTTTTCCATTTAAATTGGTATTCTCCATTTTGCTATTACAGTTCGTTGCAATGATTTATAGTTTGTAAAGGTTATTCGCATTGTGATTAAGCAAAATCGAGCAGAATTTATTGCTTATCTGAATTATCTCTCCCCTTGCTAAAGAAAAGATTTTGAATAGAACTTTACCTATGGGGAACCGGCTCAATTGGGTTGCTATTGTAAGCCTGACATTCCTTGTTAGCATGCGATTCCTCAACCTCGCAATCTGGCCTGGCCGTTGTAATTGCTTCATGAAAATTCCTAGAAGGCGTAAGGCATTTCCATCTCTTTCATGGATTAGAGCACATCAATGCTAACCTTGGATCTTTATATAAATTAAGGCTTCATATGAATCTATGTTAATTATGTTTTGAATCCGTTTTGTTCGACATCCAAATTATTTTCCATTTTATTTTATTCATGTCACTAGAGTATATATACAAATCTTTGCTTTCCATGGCATGATGCCAGGTACACAGAAATCCTTTGCTGTGTAAAAAGACCACATTCTATCGTCACAAATGGAGTAATCTCAATTAATAATCATTTAGATTATTGTTGATCCAATTTTTATACATTTTCAGATATTTCTTTTTTCCATTATCATGAACAACATGTCAAATGGTTTTTAACTTTGAGCTATTGATTTGTAATTGGAAACATGAGTCACATTGGAGGAAATGGTAGTCGTAAAACACCACCATGAAAGAATTGATGAAGCTCTTGTTACACTCTTGAGTCATGACCAAACCCCGACTGGAGGTTGAAGTATCTCAGATCAAACAATGGAGGTGATATTATCAATCCTTACAGTACCATGTTTACACAGCCACCCGAAGGATCGACTAAGACGCAGTCACAATGCCACCCAGGCACCATCGACCAATTAACTTCGATGCTTCCCGGTAATGGTACCGTAATAAATCGTTCATTCATCCATCCAATCAATGAATAAATTTGTTGATTTTAAATTCCAACAAAACGCATCCCTTCAAGAAATCAGTTGTCAATTGACCTCAGAAATTTGTTGCCATTAAACATTGAATACATTGTTGCCAAGAGGAATATAGATCACCCTTAATGCATTTTACAAAATCGCCCAGACATCACAAGCACATCGACCCTTGAACGCTTGTGTCATCATAACAAAAGGTTGGGTTTAACAAAAAAAATTGTCAGTAACAGGACAATTCACAGTCTGTATAAATATAAACAAGGGCCAAATCGCAGGGAAGAATCCTGGGTCTAGATAGAAGAATCGCAAGCCCCCAATTAGCCTCCAGGGACAGGTTAAAAGATAAAGAAAAGAGATCGCTGGCAAGTGTAAAGAAAACGTAGGCTGAAAATTGAATCCAGTGTTATTCAATCCAGAGTACCAAATCAAATGTCGTCTTAGAAGTTTAAGTTTTTGCTTCATTTTCCAAGATGCCCAACAACGCAGATTTAATTTAGATACGAGAAAAATTTGCAGACTGATATTAAATCCTTTCATTCCCAGGGTACCAATAAAATTTCACACTGAATTAAATCCTAGACTGAGATTAAATATTTTCATTGCCAGGATATCAATGAAATTGCAAACTGAATGAAATTCCTTACATTACTAGTATATCAATATGTAAAAAAAAAAAATAGAGTGAGATTAAATCTTTTCATTACCAAGATATCATTAAAATTGCGGACTGAAATGAAATTCTTTACATTACTAGGATAACAATCCATGTAGCCAATAGTAAAAGAACCTAAGGGTCCAATGGGAGAGATCATGGAGATGATTGCAGGGAAAACCAACACGACATAGAAATTCCATACGTAGAGGTACTTGGCTAGAGGGTGCAAGACAACAAGCTGCCAAGGACAACAACAAAGGTAGATGATGGATGGGTTCATCCTTTGCTTCACCATCCTTGCACAGAAAAGGAGGGCATTAAGATCCATAGGTATTTTAACGCTAAGGCAACGACCATAGATCAAGCTCCTGGCCGACTGCTCAAGTGAGGATTGGTGAGCTAGGGACGAAGGGAAACAACACAATGGTCTCAATCAAAACACCGCAGACGGTCAGGACAAGTGGGAAATGAAGGTCATGGGAAACCAATCAATCAATCAGCTAGGCCATAAAATTTTATTCCTAAATCTAGACCACTAGTTTACCTACCCAAAATAAACATGCGGATCCAAATCATAAATCCTACAACAATCTACCATACCAACAAAGAAAGCGTATTGTTGCCTCATCGCCTCTGAGTGGACGTCCTACGCACTCTGTGCTTCTCCCGCTCGCTGACCATCGAGACTTCACCGGTACCTCCCAACCAATGCTAGGGGTACTCTTCTTCCCCCTTAGCCCCCCGAGCCGCAAAGGGGCCACACACACTATCCAGAGGTTTCGTCTAGCTTCCAGCTCGCCTCGCAAGGCTGAGCTACTACTCCTCTCCTAGCTGGGTATCCCAATTCCCACAAGTAAATCAGTCAAGTAGATATTTCTACAGCGTAACGTTACACAAACAGAAGGCGATCCTTAATCCTTCTCCTTTCTTCATTTTATAGAGTTCTGAACTTCCTTCCTTTCCTAAAATCTCATTTAATTAAAGTTTTAAAAATAAATTCCTAAAAATTCCTCTCCGTACAAGTGTCACCCATCCCCTACATTCCTCCATTATTTAATTTCCTTAATTAATTAATTATCTCAATTCCCTCACCCACTTAGAGTTACTCCTAGAATCACTCCTAGGTGTCCCCAAATTCTCTTACAAGTTTTAATAGCTTTCCCTTATATTAAATTGTCAGTTTAGTTTAAATTAGAAGGTTCTTAAATGGTAGATGTTTTACTAAGTTTTGACCTTCTGCTTTTTCCCTTAAGTTCCCCTTTTTCCCTTTTTTATGTTACCTCTTTTCCTAGTTTCCTAAAAAAATTATTTTCCCTCTTTCCCCTTTTTAATTAGAACTCAAAAAGGCAGGTGTGGAATTTAACCCCTTTTCCCTTTTATCATTAAATTAGTATATTTTAAATTTTCAAAAAGATAAAACAATTAATTCTCTCTTTATATTTT
>JASDQU010946483.1:18367-33126 GCA_032191745.1 Picea mariana | reverse complement strand
TGCCTCTTGACTAACTTGGTAGACATCAATAACCCCTAGAGTCAATACACCGCCAGGTGAACTTATGGGAGACTAAGGGACTCTAAGCAATAAGGCCCCCACCTTATTGCTTACCCCTTAGAATCATCGTGAGTGACTGTCACAGTCTTTCCTCACGGCATCGTGGGTCCTCTCGAACTAGGTAAACGTTAACCTATAGTTTGAGCCACGGAGGGAGTGCTAGTAGGCTGTGGCAGGGCTATTGTCCACACCTCTCCCAACATCTCCGTTGGTCATGCGTGACCCCTTTACTCCACATGTGAGTCTGGTCGGAAAGATATCGTCAACCTACACCATCAACAAATCATGTCAGAACATATCCATATCATACCATCTAATCATATGCACTAATATCACAGTAAAACAATTAAACCCCAATGGTACACTCTCTGACTCGATCTAGATTCCAAGGGGTTCCATCGATGCCTCTGCATCTTCAAGGCCCAAAATCTTGCACACTTAGTAAACCGAGTCAATAGCACTTGTCTATGTCAATGCAGTAAAACAACATGTCATCAACCCATAATGCCTCATAATCAAAATCAAAAGTTTTAATAGCATAATAATCCAGATCACTTGCGAGCAAGTGTCGTCAAGGATAAGTTTGCTCAGTGCGGCAGAGCGGGATGTTACAATGTGTGCCTTTCGGCATAATTATATATATATATATATATATATATATATATAATTTCGTATTAGAAAGACTTTAACCCTCTAACATTACAATAAATAAGTATAAAGGGATCTCTACATTTTCCATTAAATATTCTAGGTATAACTTCAATCAACCTATTATTCGAGTGTACAAATGACAAAAATGATATGTCTATTGTTGTACAAATTGTATCAACTAAGCCTAAATTTTGAATACATTGAGTAAAGAATGAGATATTACAAAGTCAACACATGGAAGGAATCTTCTTAAACCCGAGAAACAATATCCAACTCATATACCTCTGGTTCTTTTCCGTTCATTCTTTGTTTTTTATCTCACTTCATAGGTTTGATATTCCTAAATGTGCTACTAATTGACTTCATGGAACTTAGAAGGTGTGCTTATTATAAAACGAACAATATTTCAAAAACCATTCTTAAAATTACATAGATTTCTTTCAACCCCACCCATCGAAGCAACCATATCAACCATATTTTTGTTCATTTCCATAATGTCAAGGTCTTGGACTTCATGTATTGTTTCATGACATATTCCATCCCTTGCATCGTTTGAATTTTAGTTTTGAGAACTTCCAAATACCTCCACCTTCATTGATACCTTGAATGAAATTCCTTCCCCTAACTTTCTTGCTAATTAGTTTTCTTTAGAGTTTTCTTAGTTATTGATCCAGGTGGATTTTGTGACCAAAACATTGATGTCTTCAAATGTTGATGAAAAGGAATCCATAGAGAAGATCGCGACAGGAGCTTTAAAAAAACAACTTGAAAAGACTCAAATGGACATTGTATGCAAAAGTTATCGTGTTCTAAATTTTCATCAAACAGACAAAATGATGAAAGTGATGACACGTGGTATTGTACATATGTCACACATTGAACTATATAGACTTGACACATGGCACTGAATGAAAAATACACATGGAATTGTAGTTCATGATACATGGTAGTACGTACCTCACAAGTGGATTATATAAATGTTGACGAGGATTGTAGAAACGATGATGTGGTAGTACGACATGTTAACATGGCGTTGGCGTGGCACTGACTGTGCCCTCACCTGGTAGGGGACTTTGGAACATACGTGTCAGGTGAATATGTGGCTTACAGGGCCGACACGTGGGCCAATCAGAGGCTACCAACTGGCAGCCCCATTTTGTCCAAAAGGGTCTAGAAACTCTGATTTTGGGGCTAAAGTGAATCGAACCTCTAACCTTTTGGAAAAAAATCAAACACTTTACCAACCGACAATTTATATGACTTGGTATGTGTAACTGGAATATTTTAATTAAATTTTCTTTGTTGATGAGAGTTCCAAAGGGGGAGGGGTATGTGGGTACTTGAGCCCATGATCTCCACCCAAATACCCACCCGTATAGTTGTTCACATAATAAAACACTTCGACACATGCCAACTCGTCAATGAATTAACACGTTGCACCAACCTTTGCAACTTTATATGTTATTAAATCGAATAAGTTTTTTTAACCAAATGGTTATAAAAAATATTTCATTTCATTATAATATACCGTATATATATATATATATATATATATATAATATGTGTGTGTGTGTGCGTGTGTGTGTGTGTGTGTGTGTGTGTGTGTGTGTGGTTGTTAACTATATATTCCATCACCATAAAAAAAATTGATCGGATCTAAACTTGACCATCGACCATTTGGTATATGACCAAAGACATTTTTTCCATTACATTACAAGTTCATATTGTAAATAATTGCTATGTAAATGCGGAGGTATTTATTGTATAGAATACATTGGGGAAGTGGGTTTTAGGCCTATTTTTGGGAGGTGATTTTTATTTTGAGCTAAATCCTTGTAGCAGAGTTGGAGACAAAATTGTATGAAGGTTGGGAGCCATTTTTATGTATTAAAGCATTGAACATCATTAACAAAGAAATCACTCATTGGAAGAGGACCCGAAGACATAGCACATGAGGGGTGAACTCTGTTATCAACCTTTCCTTTGTCTCTTCTTTGTTATTTTTACTATTCTTTATTCAATTCCATAATTCCTAGTTATTCACTAGGTTTTTGAGAAAAGATAAATGATAATGATCACTTGCAAATAAGTCACATTTCCATATCAATTACTTCATTCTACACATCTACAAACCTTTTTTCATACACATGCATGTACCTTCAAAACATTGCAAGTTCACATATTTGACATGTATGTTATTACTAAAATGATCCATTCTTAGTGACATACCAAAGAGAGAGAACACGGACAAACAATAGGACTAAACACTGTCTCTTGGTTATAAAAAATCCCACAAAACCTTTTTAACCACTAATGAAATAAATAAAGTGAACACAATAAGGAAATGTATTGAAAGGGATGATAAGTAATATAATACATCCAATACTAAGGTTGGGGCATGTACTAAAGCCAAACATTGTCCTCCTACATTGGAAGGCTTCCAAACATGGCTAGGGACAACGAAACAAAAGAGAAACATGACGATGAGGATCGATAAAACCCACATTCATTTTTATATCTTCTCATCTCCCTATGATTAGTGAAAATACCTATCATATCTCTATCATATTTTGCATTGATGAAAAAGATTGAAATCGACTTTGAATGCCACATAGAAATGCCCCACTAACCTATACACATGTCCTTTGTTTCCATATACATTAAATGAGAATTTAACTCATGGGATGGGAATGTAGATTGGAGCACCCCCCTTATACGTAACACACCTTTGTCTAATTGTGGTTTAAGGTAGAAAAATCAATGAAGCTACATTCAAGGATCTTGTATCATCGTGCATAACCCAAGTGATTACGAAGGTATGTTATTAGAATTCATGAGTCTCCTACAATCATTTAATGATTCATCCCTTGAACCTTTCTTTTTTTTATCCCTAGAAGATGGCCTAAGGTTTTTCCTAGTTACTTGTGCCTAACTTAGACATAATCACCTAACCTAGGCATAGTCAATTAAGACCTCACACCTCCTACCCATAAATATTTCTTATTAATAATTACTTCACATTATTATTTTAAATGAAACATAATAGAAACAAATATACATAACATTTTATTTTAATATAAGTTTTATAACTACTTTATAAATTAATATTTAGTTAATACATTATTTATTAAATTTTTATTTATCTTTTAAAAGTTCCAAAATTTTTCGGTACAATAATCATTATAATTATAAATCATAATTTAGAATTTAACAGTAATTAGTTTGAAATTTATATCATAAAATACAATAATAACTAACACAACCACATTACATTAGTGGTTGATGTAAGATGATAAGCTTCATTAATTTCAAAGGATCGAATATAATACCCATTTGGTGTCGACCTATGTTAATCATTTTGATCAATGTGGTTTTGATGATTTATATATAATTAAATGTTTATATAATTCTTTATTACTTATAATATATTTCCTAAACTAAAAATGAATTTAATTAAATATTATAAATATTTATTTAATTTTATAATTTTAGAGAATGAAATTACTTATTAAAAAAATGGGGATGGGAGCGAGGGTGTGAATGTGTGTCATATAGAAATCCCATCCTCATATGAGAAAGTGCGGCAAAGGAATAATACGCCTCACATTTCGTTTAACGCTAATTTTTTTCCAATTTGAAACATACTTACAACAAATGTTTATACACAAATCGACCATGATATGAGAAAGTGCCACAAAGGAATAAACGCCTCACATTTAGTTTCAGGGGAAAGTTTTCCCTTTTAAAAAGATACTTACAGAAAATGTTTGAATTTGTAAGGAAACCCTAAAACACCACGAATCAATAATGAACATTCACTACCAAAATCACAATATTGTATCATCATGAACAGATATTTACAACTATGGCTGCCTCTCGCAAGATAGAGGCACTCGCAAGGTAGAGACACACAGGCACACACAGGTGATAATAAGGAGAATGTTAGATCGGGATATGATGAACCCTAGTTGAATACTTTTAGTGTCATTACGGGATATGATGAACCGTAGTGGAATATTGTAAATGCAATTATGATATTTTCAGTTTGCTGACTTGGTTATAATCCATACAGAAAACAATGGTTGTAAATACACTCGAGGGCCTTCATCAGTTGTGCTAATAACAACGCTACTTAAAGCAATACATTGTGATAAATCTTCTCTCCTCTATCTTGCAAGCATCAACCTAGAACCCAAAATCAAAACCCAGCAAGGACATTCTCTGCAACCCTTTCAAATAATGATAGTTTCATAATAATTTGCACAATCAAATTTAATTTAATTGGATACACAATTGCTAATTTCTCCCTTACTTGAAGAATTTTTTGACCTGCATATTTCCTTCTGGTCGCCTCCATAAAGCAAAGAAGACCTATTTCGAGAATGGAGAAAATGCAGCGATCCAACAGTGACAATTGTAACCTCGCTTCCATAAAATGGGGTAGATATGTGTCAAGAATGGAGAAAATGAAGCGATGTTGTGGTGAAAACCCTAACCCTAAAGGAAAAACACTCGAAAAAGAGGTTTCCAAAACAATAAAATATAACCTGCCCCCCAATTTTTTTCCCAAAGTCCATAACAGACCTCGTCTAAGCGGCTCCTCCACTTTTCAGTAGGATGATATACTATTCCATTTTCTTCTCAGTGAGAGGCTCTGGGTACTCTGATATTATAGTGGAAATCCATAGAAGGCCTCGGCTGGATGGTAACCTGCTCTGTTAAAGAATAAAATATTTATTATTAAAACAACAACTCCTTGTTCTGAAACATAACCCTATGATGGTCACAAAGAGGGATATAGTGTGTCCAAAATAATCAAAGTCAGGTTGGTTGCATATATAAAATTTTACTGTGATCGAAGGGTTATAAACTATTTGTGCACGTATATATCAAATTTTATTGAGCTGTGCGTGACGGTAGATGTATATAATTATACCACCGTAGATGTACATAATTCTACAACCTAATGAAATTTGCAAAAAGAGATTAGGTTGTTTGTGACCATAGATGCGTATAATTCCACCACAGGAGATGTACATAATTCTATCGCCTAATCAAATTGATCAGATGAACAGTGAAAAAAGAGATGGAAAAAACAAAAAAGCATTCCACTAACATTAAAAATACAGTAGTGTTTAGGAAAAGATATGAAATAATATTACTCAAACATTTTCAGATCTTGCTTGGTTAAGGAAAAATAGACAGGAATATCAACCTATGTTTATAGCCTCAAAAATTGTTTCCCAATCCACAAGTATCAGTTACAAGGGCTTAGATTGATTTTTTAAAATAGAAGATTGTTGTAAATTCAAAATTTTTATATAATTTTCTGAATATAACATATGCAAAAGTAATTGTGGAAACAAAAGAAAATAAATCAAGTCACATATTAACACAAATGAGACAAAATAGCAATCTCTTATTTCAATCCAAGAAATCAAAAGAATCGTTCTCTTTACAAAAATCCCTGACGGAGTTTGGACCAAAGTCAAACTTAGATATGAAAACCATACAAAAGGACGTTGATAGGAAGTAAAAAAACGGAATTTTAAAAGTTGGATCAGCTTGCCACAAATTGTTGCCCACTCGACTCTACACAATATCCTTTATCAATCATGAAATTAAATTCATAAATAGACAAGTCTACACATATTATCAAAGATAGATCAATCAACACCTCTGAAAACAAGTGTCTGAATGATGTAATTTAGCTTTGAATCTTATTGTCTACAATAAGAACCTACGGTCATAAAAGAGAATTAGGCTTTTAATGAATTTAAGAATGAATGAAAACTGAACTATCTCAATAAAACTCAAGTGAAAACCTTAGTATGATTTATCTTTCTGTTATCCCCTTGTTATTCCTTCTAATTTTTATTTTATGCATCCCAAATTAGTTGAAGTAGTTCAACTATTTCTCTTATTTAAGTTAACTAAAACTCAACTAACTTTTAGTTAGGGGAAGAATTAATATAATAATAATAAGGGTCTTTTAATAAATAATAACTAGCATGTGGGACTCCTTGTGACTCCCTTTAGTATATTAACAAAAATAAACATAACTAGTCAATCAATCAAACACATCCCTCCTTGTGGCTATCATAATCGTTTTCATAATTTGAAAATTAAATATCAATGATATTTTAAATCATATTGAAACATATAATATCCAAAATATCCAAAAATAGTATGATGTCCAAAAAATTCATGAGTCAATTGTTCTCAACAAAACAATAATATAATATACTCAAAAACCATATTTTCCACTTTGGGAGGCAATTTTCCGTTTGTTGTTGCTATCAACTTTTGACTTTCCTGAATTAGCCTTAGGTTGTGTGGAGCCTTGAGGCTTCTGATGACATGAGAAGAATCATCTCTCAAGTGCATGTAGGATGAAACAGATTTGGTTGAATCACTTGAGGGAGAGGAGGGGCCAACAACAAATTTTGTTTTTTCATGCATTTGGTGGGCTTCGGTTTTGAGTCTTTTGCTTGCATGGGAATATTGTAGAGGTGAGTGTGCAGGGGAAATCTAGACATTTGGGTTAACAGGTGGAGAAGGAGCAGGTAGAGATAAATTTGGTCATCCATGATGTTGGGAGACTGTTGGGTGAGAAATCTCTTGCCATCCATCATTCTCGAGAACTTCAGGTTGCAATGAAACATGAGGAGGCACATGGATACCAAGGACATGCTAGGGTTGGAAAAGAGGCCTCTTTGGTCTATGCGGGACTACTCCTTGTCCAATCCAATTAAAAAATACATCTTGGAAGAGTTGGTTTAGCACTTGAGGATCTACATCAAAATGTATTAAGAATCTTAGCCTTCTAGACCCTCTGTTCCAATTCCCATTGCCTGTGTTATTTCATCTATGGCTTCCTCTGCTGAATAAGATCATCATGTATGAAACATTTATTAGAAACTATGTTCTTAATCAAACAATACATGACATCTCTTAATATGAAACAAAGTTTAGATTAGTAATCACATGAGAGCCATGCAATCTGATCCATAAAATTCATTTAATAATTGTCAATGAGTAGGGGGTGAATAATGGTTTTGGGATATCTCAGGGGGTTGTATTGAGCGGAAAAGTGATAAAATGAAAGGGAGTAATAACATGATTACTACTCAAAAATTCATTAAACAATTGAGTTTACAACAATAAAAAAATCATATCAGCTGTGATCCATATCTGTGTTATTTCTTAATCGTTGTAATACATAGTTTTTTATTTAATTTTAAGAACAGAGCATTTAAAATGAATCTGGGATTGTGAGGGGATTTGTATTGAGAGAAAAAAGTGAGAAAATGAGAGGGAATTTGATGTATACTGTTCATAAAATAAATTAAATAAATGAACAATCATAACTTTGTTCAAAAATCAATCCAAAAAGCACCAACATTCACTATTCCCCAATTGTATACAAAAATGCTTGATGTTTCAGTAGTTAAATTTCCTTGAATTACTTAATTTATAATAGTCTATGGAATCATAACTTATCAATACTTTTTCCATTGAACAACATTGATTAATCAAATGATGATCCCTCTTATTTAAAAATAAATAATCAAAACATTCACAGCAATATGCTCAACATCTTCCCCTGATAATCCATAATGCACCACGATAAAAAATCAACATCCAATGTTTACTAATCAACAATCCGGCCCAATTAAAATGTACATAGGTCCCTTTTCCAAATGTGAACAAACTTCAAAGAATGCTCAATTATCAAGACTTCAATCAATTAATCGACAAAATCTTGAAACAACAACAATCAACCCAACATAAACCTTGAGCTTGATATCTGTGGGTATACTTTCTTTTGAAACAATTGATAGCCTATGCAATTTTTCCAATATAAAAAATCATATATGAGGGAACATAACTCGATTGACAAAAAGGCATCATTTTTACCTTGCCATAAGCCTAATCGGGCTTAGTAAATTTCATACACAAGTATATTCTTAGGAAATCAAGACCAGGATGGATAAAAAACAGTAAGTGAAACCATAACGAATAGAAACACAACCCTCGACTTTATGCAACCACTCATTTTCATTTTTATTTTTTTAACCAATTTTATCATAGAAGGACCAGATAGAGACTCGACAAGAGAGCATGTGTGTTAAATACTTCCATAACCATTTAACTGAAAAACCAATACCCAACAACCTAGAAGGTGCCCGAGGAGAGTCAAGACAAATCAGATTTCAAGTCGGGCTCTGTCAAAATCAAATGTAGGGAGGCAAAAAACTTATTTGTATTTTTAAACAAAACATAGAGAGTTGACAGTCTTCCAACACTTATATCTACCACAGGTAAAAATACATTTTAAAAAAGAAAAAACTGTGAGCCACATATTCCTTACTTATTACTCCAAGTCTCAACAACAGAACCAATATTTAACACCCGAGGAGAGAAAATACAGTAAGAGTAATATAACTGTGTGCACATAAGTGCCTCTAATACTTGCTAGGAAAGGAAGAGGGTTAACTAAATGATGGAAATTATTTAAAAAAACATAGAGATATAATATTTATTTCCAACACCTGAAGAGTCAAACATCTTGACAACAACAACAGTGAGGACACACGTGTCCTTTTGACATAACCCAAAGATACAACCAAAACCCACACAAGCCTGTGTTAATTTTCAGGGCCAACAAAGACTGGATATTTGGGAATCTTATGGTGAAGAGATAGTAAGTGAGGCTATCAACCAAGACTCGAGGTTTGAAGAAAAGAACACAACAACTGCTGGAAATTTCTCTATGAATGGGTAAGGGTTACCACAATGACTGAGAGGAAACGAGTTAAAGGACAGTGATACATAGAAAAAAACCATCAATCATCAACTCGGAGCCATATTGCACCATTTTTACTTATTATTTCATAGAAAACCATCATAAAACTACACTGACCAAGAAAAAAACCAATGCACATCTCAAAAATACCCATTCCTTTTCTTGCAATTTCCAACATTTTATAGTCATAAGAGAGATCCATAACACTACATTTACACACAGTCAAAATTCTCAAGAACACACAAAATCCGAGCATGATTGAGCGATCATTTGACTCATACAACAGGAAATATGTCATGGATGGAAATAAAATAATCATACATGTCGGAAGAATGCTTAAATGGAGAGTTTGCCGAGATTTTTCTTCCAAAAACCTTAAAAAGCGGAGCGTCACCACCAACAGAGAAAAATTGCAACAATGGAACAATGCTAGGGTGATGGGTGGTAGGGAAAGTATGGATTGACATGCAATAAATGGATGTCACTTCCATTACCTAGCCCCGTTCAATTCACAGTATGATACTACCCAATAAGGATAACATTCACTAATAATCAAGCCATGTAACCAATGCATATTCAATGCCAAACCATCATGAGATCTGAGATGATATCCATTGCATAGTGCACCAACCAAGATAGTTTATATGTTAACCCTTGTCATAACTCCACAATAATCCATATTAACAATGTTATATGCACCTCCATTAAAATCTAATGAAATTCACATAGTCCATTAATCAAACAAATAACATAACAAATATGACTAACACTAGTATCCCTCAACTCTTTCATTTGAAATTTGAATATAGTATTTTATCATAGCTCAAATACATAGTCTCTTTCCTTTTGCTATGCTTTAGAACCTTTTCATATTTTTTTTCTTTGTTTTGGTCATGCTACCATTAAATTATCCCTTGCATATATGTCGCTAGGTAATGAATCATAAGAATTAGTAACAAGGTTATAACATAGAAACTATAAATAACATGCTCCTCATACCCATGAAATTGTTTATGTCGCAAAAAACATTCGACAATAATGCATTATACACTCGTTATCACGCCAAAACGAAACCAAGACTTCATCGTAAAAAATGTAGGACTGTGTAGGCAACATCATAACAGAAGAAAAACATGTGTAATATGTCTGTCCTTGCACATCTAGTCTACAAGGGGGCCCCACCTATTAGTATTATACTATCAACATAGTTAAATAATATCGCTTTAGCAATACTTTGTTGGCGTAATTCATCATTACGATTTTAATCGTCAACAAACTGGCGACCCCATAGGGAAATCTATTTTTAGTAGATTAAGAACTCGGAGTGTCTAGTTTCGCAGACCAAGTAACATCAGATCAAGAAGATATAAATTAGAATGATTATGCAACAGGGAGAAGTGAGCGGATTTAATGGAAAAATGACCAGGAATTTGGGAATAACTCATGAAAAGTGTTAAGTATGAAGGGGTTTATCCCTGTAAGCATAATCATTCAACTAAAAATTTTTCTTGAATTCAAGGAGAAATTTTTTCTGAACTTTCTCTTTTGAATATTGAAATGGGTGAAGAACAGGAAAGAAGAAGAGGGATAAAACCAACTATCTTATAAAACAACAGTGGAAGAAGATAATAATTTCAATGATGCTTTCAAGGAGAACATAATGACAGCTGTGTAATCTTGATTTTTATAAATTAACAATACTTGGCAGAAGCGTCGTTGTGGAAAAATTGATCCAACATTTTATTTTGAGAAGAAATGAAGTCAAAAGAACAAAAGTCAAGAAATGTCATAGGAGAAATGAAACAACAAAATTCAAATAAGAATAAATGAAATGACTGAAATTGAAAAACAAAAATGTAAAAATAGAAATGTAAAAGAAGAAATGAAAAACTACTAATATACAGAAAACTCCAAACAACGTTAAGCTCTTCAAGTTGATTCCATGTAATGTTTTAAGTGGGGACTGTTAGTGCTGTAGGAAAATAATCGCTCTTGTAATTCCTTTAGAATGTAAGAACTTGCACCCAAGACACAAGCTATCTTAAAAGTACCCAACCATAATTTTTGAAACTTTGAATGCCTTATTTTATCAGCATGAGTTGAATCCCACAACAGCACCTTCTCATTGACTTTAAATTTGATAGCTTTGAGACTCTTGTTGAAATATTTTAACAATATTTTGTCTTCTCTTTATATTATCCAAGGAAAACATATTTTGCTCCTTAAATATACAATTGCATTCATTCTTTGAGAAAGATCATAAGAATTTAATTCTTTGACCTGTAGCATTAACCTTAAGGAGGAAATTTCTAGCTCAATAGGAAGAATGCATTCTTGACAATAAACAAGATGGAAAGGAGTGAAACCAGTGCTCACCTTGATGGTAGTTCAATATCCCCAAAGAGCGTAAGTGAGGAGAGTGTGCCATTGACGAGGATTACCTTCAATGAGCCTTTTGATAATTCTTACCAGATTCTTATTGGTATAATCGACCTTCCCATTTCCTTGGGGATAATAATATGATGAGGTAAAATGTTTAACCCCCAACTTAGCTAAAAATTGGGTCATCTTAGAAGAAATAAAAGTGGGACCATTGTCTGTAATAATTTCCAAAGAAAGAACAAATCTAGAAAAAATATTATTTTCAAGGAAAGAAATCACCTGCTCACCTTGAGAATGTTTAAGAAGGACATCTTCAGTGCATTTTGTAAAATAGTATATGGATGTCAAGATAAAGACTTGTCCTGCTGACAAAAGAGGATTAATAGGACCAATAAATTCCAAACCCCATTTTGAAAAATTAAAGTCTCGGAGGATAGGTTGTAAAGGCATGGATGAAAGGCATTCTTTCCCAACAAATTTCTGGCACTTATCACAAGATCTTGAAAAAACATAAGAATTATGAAAGATTGAAGGCCAATAATATCCTTTTCTGAAAATAGTGTTTTTAGCAGAAAAATGACCTCCTACATGAATAACATAATTTGAATAACCGTGAGTTTCTTGCAACAATTTATGTGCTTCCTCATTATTTACATAGTGAAGCAACATACCATCGAAATATCTTCTAAACAAGAAGTCTCCTATAATGACGTATCTAGAAGATTCAAGACAAAGCCTTCTTCTTTGATGGGTGTCTAAGTTATCTAGACATCTTTGATTTTGCAGAAAATAAACCAATTTTTTATACCAAGGATGTTCAGACACAGGTAGGATTTGATTATCAATGTAGAATAGTACTGATAGAGAGCTATCTTCTTCATCAATTTCTTCACTAGTTTCAACATGTTGAACTAAGTCAAGGGCTAATTCATGTCCCTTGATGGTTTTATAAGTAAAGATAGTTAAATCATGCTCCTAGATCTTGGCAAGCCAATGTGCAAGCTTCCCTGAAATATAAGTCTGTGAGAGCAAAAAATTGACCATGGGTAAATGGACTTTTACCAACGTGTGCTTACCTAAGATGAACTGGAGAAACTTTTCAACAGCTTTAACAAGAGAGAAATCATGCTTTTCAATAAAATAATATTTAAACTCATCATCAGAAAAGATTTGACTCATGTAAGCCACTAGTTTTTCATTACCTTGGTCATCACATTGCATGAGGATAGAAGAAATAACTTCCTATATGGAATTAATATATATCATAAATTATTTCTCAAAATCCAGCTTCGCGAAAACCGGTGCAGAACTAATTGCTTTATTGATTCCTACAAAATCATTTTTGACAACATATGTCCAAGAAAAGGAACAATCTTTCTTAAGAAAATTATAAATTGGCTTGACCATTACAACAAAATAACAAACCTATGGAAAAAGTTAATAACACCCATAAAATCTTGAACCTCCTTCTTGGAAGTGGGAGAAGGAAGATTTAGGATAGCATCAATCCTTTCAAGATCAATGCATATTCCCAAATCAGAGACAATGTGTCCAAGGAGCTTTCCCTTGGTAACGCTGAAAATAGACTTGGAAGGATTTGGATAAATTCCAAATTTTTTGCATCGCATGAGAACTCTTTTAAGATGACCAAAATGATCTGATCGATTTTTAGAATACACAATTAAGTCATCAAGATAGATATGAATAATCTTGTCGATCAAATCTTCAAAAGCTATTTGCATAGCTCTTTGAAAAGTCACACATGCATTAGATAAGCCATGAGTCATATGTTCTAAAGAAAAACTGCCCCAATGATTAATAAAAGTGGTTTTATATTTATCTTCCCTTTTTACCTTGATTTGATTGTAACTAGAAAAATCATCAAGTAAGGATATCATTTGTGACCCTACAACTTGTTGCAAAATCATTTCCATATTCAGGAGAGGAAAGTGATCTTTTATACTAGCCCTATTCAATGCACGAAAATCTACGCATAATCTGATTTGACCAGTTGTTTTTCGAATGGGGACCAAACTGGAAACCCATTTAGAATACTTAATCAAGAAAATGATACTAACCTTCAAGAGTTTTTCCAACTCCTTTTGAATAGTTTCTTCCAATGCAGGGTTAATGGGTCTTTCTTTTTGCCTAACTGGTTTTATTTCCTCCTTGATAGCAATGACATGTTGTATCAGAGTAGGATCAAAACCACGAAGATCCTCATAAGACCAAGCAAAATCATATTGAAATTCACCAAGAAGTTTTGTGAACTTCAATTTTTCATCATCGGAATATTGGGCACCTATTTTAACATTCTTTGGAGACTTGGGTGTTCCAATGTTCAATTAAATAGTTTCACCCACTTTCCTTTTTGAATCCTCTTCTTTATATTCCTTTGTTTCCTACATATCTCGATGAAAATGAACTTTCTATAGGAGTTAATCCTTTAGGAATTTTTTAATCTTCCATCGATATAATTTTCTTATGCTTATAATGTTCATTTTGAATGAAAGCACATATACTCTCATGATCCGGATTATTTTTGGCACGAAATGAGATCGAAGATATAATAAAGAAATGCACAGAGATATCGTAGGTATTAAAGAATATAACATAAATGTATCAGAGATGAAACCATAAACATAGATATACAGTAATACACAATTTCTATTAATGAAATAAATGTATAGAGACTGTAAAAATACAGAGTGAAAGGCTCGCTAGAATGGTGGCAGCTCATCTCTGAGAAGAGATGTGATGGCTACTTGCATTCGCAAGAAGATGATTACAATGAGGCTCTGAAGGCATTTTTACAATAAATAGGAATGACAAAAATCCTAGACATCCAAAAACCTAA
>JASDQU010946482.1:42000-53858 GCA_032191745.1 Picea mariana | reverse complement strand
GGCCATCAGATGCTCTTCTAACCTCACACATTAGGGGGCATCTGTTATAACCCTAAAATGCACCACACAGGCTTACCTGGCATCAAGCCAACTCATGTCTCTTCCTTGCCAAAGCCATGCTGAATAAAACCTTGAAAAACCACTTAAATCAAGCAACCCACGCCCTAACCTCTCACTGGGTACGGTGGACCGCTTGCTGGCCTACTACTGCATGCGGTGAACTGCGGGCTAGTCCACTACAGCCCGCGTTTACCTAACAAAGCAAAAAATCAAGAAAGTTTTCGCCGGGACGAAAAGATTTTTGTCAGTTAACTGGAACTCCCAGCCATGCATGGCCGAGAGTTTGCCTAAAACCCTAGCTCCTTCTAGCCTATAAAAGGAGGGGTATGGGTACTATTCAAGGGAGGAAAAATCATAGCAAAGAAACCTTGCCAAAATTGCCAAGTCCATTATTGTCCCAACCCTTTAGCCTTTCCTCAAGCTTTAGGAGAAGTTCAAGCAAAGCAGTTAGAGGAAAAAGAAGAGGAGGAGCCTAGGATCAGGATCGAGGAACGGTGGCCGGTCTCTGAAATCATTGTAATTTGATTCATATTGAGATTAATGAAAAAGATACTTTTCCCGTCCCAAATACATGAATCTTATCTATGTTATTTGATTTATGTTTAATCTCTAACCCTCTAGTAGATCAGTAGCATGCATGCGTAGTTTTGTCTTGATTGCAGGGAAGCTTTTTGGAAGGAGCAGCAGCAGCAAGGGGATAAAATCTCAACAGAGGATCTACTTCAACCGTCAATAAAAAGGTTATTTGATTCTTCTCATGTTTGCCTGAGAACAGGGGTTTCGGATTCGGGTAGAAGGTTAAAAGTAGCTTATGAAGGGTCATGATCTGCATGAAAGTTTAAAACCCTAGCTTGCTAGTCTGTAGGGTAGAATACCCCACAATCACCCCTACTTCTTACGACCCATGGGTGGTACCCAACCTTGGAGATCATCTTCGTTATGGTGACGAAATGCCTTTGAGTCCGGTCGAATCTGCTTATCAATCCATTCAATCGACAACCCCCTCTCTTGGTGATTTATCTCCGGATCCATTCTGCGTCATTTTTCCTACAGACGACATGATTATGTCTATTATGTCTGTGGAAGATACCCCTTGGGACGATGGACATCATCATTCCATTCTCTTCCTAGAACAACACACCATCAAGGGTTACCAACGACTCTTGACCCCGTTACAAAGTTTGCAAGGGAAGGCAAACTTTCTCCGTCATTTCATCCCAAACTATGCTGAGCTAACTCTTGGATTTACATGACTTCTCAAGAAAGGTTCTAAGCTCATATGGGATACCACTGCCAACAAATATTTTGAAGCTTTGAAATTGTGGTTGACACGTACCCCACTACTCTTCCCACCGGATTACAATCGGGATTATTTCCTCTACCTCGCAGCCTCGGACTATACCATTGCTATGGTTCTCGTCCAGGAGGATGATTCTCATGACGAACATGTCATCTATTACTTGAGTCGGAGTCTCATGACTACCGAAACCAAGTATTTACATGTTAAAAAAATGACCTTGGCAGTCGTCCAAGTTGTTCAACGTTTCCGGCACTATATCCTTTCTCTCAAGACTACAGTAATTTCTAACTACAACCCTATGCAGCACATTCTTACATGCCAATTGCTAGGGGGGAAATACTCCAAATGGATCATAATACTTCAGGAGTTTGACTTAGAATTCAAATGTGCTAAGTCCAAGAAATCCTTGGTGTTTATCGAGTTGATATACAACCTTCCCTGCTCTGAGACGGAAAATGTAGCAGCAGATTCATTACTCGATGAATACCTTTTCCTGATTAGTTCTGATGACCTTTGGTACAGAGATTTCATCATATATCTCTAAACCCAAACTTTTCGACCCAATTTTTCTAACACTAACCGTCGTCGAATACGCTACCAAGCCTGTCAGTATATTATCCTCGATGATACTCTTTATCGCCGTGGGATTGACTCTGTTTTTCGACACTGCCTCACATTTGAAAAAGCCGAGAAATCCCTAAATGATTGCCATTTTGGAGCCTGTGGTGGTCACATGTGTGGGTATGATACTGCCCAGAATATCTTACGAGCAGGGTATTTTTGGCCTTCTTTATTCAACGACTGTATAATTGCCATCCAAAAATTCCACGCTTGCCAAACCTACAACAATAAAAGACGATCACACCCTGCTCCTCTACACTTTGTGGTCTCCATTGGTCATTTTGCGAAATGGGGTATCGATTTCATGACATGTCACCCTCACACAGTCAAGGGGCATGGATACATTATTGTATACGTAGATTATTTTACGAAATGGGTCGAGGCGATGCCAACATTCGACAATACCGGAAGGACTGCAGCATTATTTATATTCTATCGCATCATTGCTCGGTTTGGTGTTCCTCAAGATATCGTTACTGACCACGGTAGCCACTTTACAAACTTCATGATGTCCGAACTCACTGAAAAGTTGGGTCATATCCATGACAACTCAACACCCTATTACCCACAAGCCAACGACCAAATTGAAGCAATAAACAAAATCCTCATTACCATGCTTCAACAAATGATAGGGATTCACAAAACAAGTTGGCACATGATGTTGTTTTCAACATTGTGGGCTTACTGGACATCCGTTAAGTTTGCTACTAGGTTTACACCATTCCAATTAGTCTATGGTCTAGAATCCATCTTGCCGATTGAATGTGAGATACCCTTCCTAAAACTAGTCGTCAAACTTCTCCCAAACACTTCTGCCGAAGAAGAACGTCTATTGTATGTCATGCAATTAGACGAAACCCGTCACGATGCCACCCTAGTTATAGAAGCCCAAAAGAAATGCGTCAAAGCACAATACGAAAAACATGTCAAGCCACGCATTTTCTCCAAAGGTGATCTGGTTCTCCTTTATGAACAAGATCAGTATATGCTAGGAGTCGAAAAATTTGAAGCTATGTGGTGAGGTCCTTATATCGTTAGATGAGTTTTGGAGAAAGGATCTTACGAGTTAGTGGACTACGATGGTATCCCTTTGAGTGAACCCAGAAATGGGTTTTACTTAAAGAAGTACTATGCTTAAGATCACCTATGCATGAGTGCTTGTATTTTATTGTATCATACTTTTTGTTACTTTAGTATGCTTTTTTGTTATTTGGTCTCTGCCCTCGACCGTTTATCTTGCATTGTGCTTGGTTTCCAGATGTTGGAGTCTTTGCCACCCCACATTGGCTTCACTGATGGCACTAGCCGTAGTACTCAGAACCTTTCTTTTGTTGCATGGGCAATTTATGCCCCTACAAATGAAATTAGTCTAAGAGGTGTGTGCCTCGGTTGTGCGACCAATAATATTGCAGAATATAGCATCGTCATCGAATTGTTGATTGATGCTATTTCGCTTGATATCCGCCACCTGGTTATACGACTCGATTCGCAGCTAGTAGTACTACAGTTAAGTAACGTCTATGCTATCCGAAGTCCTACTTTATTACGGGTATATTTACGAATTCGCCTCTTGGAACGTTATTTTGATTATATCAAATATCAGCACATTCCTAGATGTCTAAATACATTGACTGATGCATTAGTTAACTATGTGTTAGATAGACATTTGGGGCATTTATAAACCAATCACACATCACATGTATAACACAACACAAAATAAACCGATAGAAGCCATATATATGTATATAATGATCAAAAAATTTTACAAAAATGTTTTTTCCAAGGATCAAAATCTCAAAATACGAAGCCCGTAACTTCTACAAAGTAGCGTTACAGATGACGCTCACAATAACACACAACTTCTCGGGCTACCCTACGAATCAGTCGACTGAGAGACTCAAACATGTCCACAGTATGGTGTTGGTAACATCTCAGGATCTCCCCAATAGCAATATCTGGGACGTCCGTGGTAAACCCCTCCAAGTTCTGTTCCTCGTAGTCTTCGGCATCCCATCTCACCATTGGAGCCACTTCTCTTCGTCGTTGAATGGGAGACATTCCTGGAGGTCGATATGGCCCCACATCTGTGTTATCAAAAAGAAATTTTTTGATTAGTTCTTGGATAAACATAAAAACACTTCATATGATAAAATTTGCAAAAACATTTAAAAAGAAAAAAATGTGTACTTCTTACCTAAGTCACCCCACTGAGCATCCTCAGGCAGGGCTAAATCTGGATACCCTTGGAAATCCAAACCAACATATGCATATTCGTCAATCATCAGCATCTGGGGCCTCAACCAGTCAAAAAATGAATCATTATACTTGATTATAGGCCCTGCTACATGTCGAGCCATGAGGTTGCACCACCTCAGCATCCTCGGATCCTGTGGGGCTGGTAAACCCCAATCAACCTATAGTCGCAGCACTGGGACCCTCTCGAGGAAGAATGACACCAAAAGTGATATGTACCCAAATTTCTTCAAGTCACCCTTTCTACACTTCGTCAATTGTCTCTTCATACTGCAGAGAACTGCATCCGACCAATTGAAGACCCGAGGCTCTGTGCACTCTATGGCGTATTGGAAATAGATTTGGAGATCCATGTGCGGAGCCGTGCTCCCAGCCATGCGTGCAATAGTAAACAAGATGGTTCGTAGGGTCAGATATTGGATCCCCCAAATGGAAACCTTACCCTTACTTCTCTCTGCCTCGGGAATACAATACTGGCGACAATACTCGCTCATAGGAAGTCCGTCGCCTCTACCTCCGGTCAAAGTAGCATGGTATCCACGTCGTGCCAACCCCGTTAGAAAATAGATATCCTCAATATCTAGTGTCAGTGTATGAACTCCCACGTGAAATAATTGTTGATCCACATCCCATAAGTGGACCAAGTATTCCAACAACCTGAGTTGGGCTCTCATGCACAGAATCCTAAAAAATTTCAAGAGCCCACAGTCTCGGAGGGCAGCGACTATACCCAAGTCATTCCCGGCAATGGCATCATCCTCCTCATGTTCTCTTTCTCTCCATTCCAACATTGTGATGGTCAAACACCTCCAAAAGAGCCATGAGAGGGAAGTCAGCAACTTGTTTTAAACTCTTGCATAATTTTTATTGAGCGAAACGTTACTTTAAAATCAATTTTTTGGCCCCTGCAGGTGAGCCTTTTGCACAGTGCGAGATTCTCGCAGGTCCCGCATGGACCACCTGCGAGAATTCTTGGGCGCATGTTTTGACCCTAAAATGGACTCAAAACCCAAACAATTGCCAATAAAAACCAAAAATAAGCCATGGAAAAGTTAGAGAATCAAGAGATTACCTCGTTGGCTGAAACAGTTCGTCGAACGATTGCTTGTGCCTCCCACAATCGAGCAAAGAAATTTGGGGGAAAATGAGGTATGTTGGACAAGTTTTTGGAAAAATCACAATGAAATGGTAAAAATCCCTTTTTACCCATATTTATTCACCTTTTACTATTTTTTTTTATTTTTTATAATATTTTTATTACTTTGTCTATAAAACCTAATACCCTAATAGCCTTGTGAGTGTGGTTTTTTACAGATATTGCAACTTTGAAGTCCGAACGAGGGGGTATGGGTGTTTTTCTTTTGTCGCATGTACGACTACTTTTTTTGGTTTTTTCAGAAAAAACCTCGAGCTCAGCCTTCATTCATTCTCGCACTCGAAAATATATGAGAACGTAACCGAGTATAATTTTTCTCATCTTTTCGTACTCGTCATGGTAACACGAAAACGACGACCGTAAAGGAGTATCCTTTAAGCTCTTTTCATGCTCCATAAAAACAAAAAGATTGCCGAGCGATCTTGTTCTTTTCATGCTCGTTAAAGTATTTGAAGAAAATGTTCGATGGGCGATAGTTTATCACTTTTTCGGTCTCGTCGAACTCTTTTACGAAAAAGGAACTAGGAGAGTTCTCTTTAAGTGTTTTTCAGACTCTTAAAACATGAAAAACCCCTGAGTTTTCTATCCTTGAACTCATTAAACAAACATCGAAAGACCCACAATGGGACCGAACCACTCCTTCCTAGGGTTCTTTAAATATACTCCAAGGGACTCATCCCAAGGATGAGATTACATCGACAAGCATATGTTATCCTCCTCAAGCTTGTGTAAAAATAAAGAGGTACTCGCCAGAAATGGTGGGGGAAATTTTAGGAAAGGGATGTGTTTTCATATTGATATTAATGGCAGTAAGCATCGCTCTTGAACATGACACCCCCTATTCATCATTTGAATCCGGGTTGGGAAATCCATTTGTCTCTCATTTGACTTTCTACAAGGTCATATCTTGGGTCATCATTGAGTCAGTGCTGCCAAGTCCTTGGTCGTGTCGTTCATATGTTCAAGAGAAGCTCACACGAGCCCTCTATTGAGTCGGCCATCTGCAGTTTTCCATTGTTATTATGTCAGCCTTCCCTGTGTCCATTTCGACCTGCATTCATACTTTGTTTCATCCTCAAAATCTGTTACTTATTTTGTGTCATTGATGGGGGATGTATCAAGGCCCTCCTGTGATGCATCTTGTTTTTTCGACTCCAACTCATTATCCGGAAATGAGACTAAGAAATCATTTAGTACCTTGGAACCTGCATGCCTTAATGGCAGGTCTCTTCGCTTTCGACAGGGGTTTCACATCATTGATCCCTGATCAAGAGATTCCGTCGCGTGCTCGATTTCAGCTCATTCATTCGCATTCGCTCAGATTGTACTTCAATACCTTGGGAGTCATTGACATCAATGGTGATCTCCCTCACACTTGTTAACAATTTTCATCAATGACTGGTAATCAAGTGGTTTCTACCATGTTCGACTTCAACACATGTGATCACATGGCTAGATTTGTACTTTCAGGTGACGGGATTGAAGACCCTGGGTCTCATCTTTTTGATCCAGGCTGCAATGGAGTATGTATGATTTGTATCAGTACATAGATCCACTTTGTATGTCATGTGGCTATGTCGTCTTAATTCAAGTCTTCTCGCATAGATCCATAGTGTATTCCTGATGGCTATGTAGCATTTTGATGGCATGGATCCATGGTGTACTATTAGTGGCCATAACCTACGTTTATGATTCCATTCATTTGTGATTTGAGCATGGGAATGCCTACCTCAGAACTGATATTATATTCTACAGATGCTTGGTTGTTTATAGGTTTCTGATTAGGTGTGCTCCTTGTTTTTGACACACACACGCATTTTACAAAGTATTTCGGTTGTCACAAGTTTCGGCCTCATACTTTGGGGGGAATTTTGTTACACATGATTTTGGTCACTCTGGTGATGTCTCTACAAGTGATTTATTCAGGCTCCCATAAGGAATTTTTGCCTGAGATAAGTGATTGATGTCTTCTTCCCAAAAAACACATATTTAAGATGAGTTTGCAGGCTGCCTATTTACAAGGTGCGAAAATCCTTCATTCTCGCAGGCAACCCAAACTTAGGGTGCGAACTATTCGCAGTCTACTCTATAGGTAGGGTGCGAACCTGTTTCAAAGCTTGGAAAAGAGAAGAGGTCATGAAGTTTCTATAAGGGAATCTTCTAGAAAATGAGTTGGCATTCGCATGGTTAGCATCCTACTAGCTTCTCAGATTTAGTGGGATCATCCTCATCCATTTAACCATGTCTCCTTCTCCTATATATTGAAAGGTTTCTCATGGAAAAGGTTAAGCAAGATTGAATGAAGAATTGGTGAAAGAATTGTGTGAAGAAATCTGTTTAGACAGAAGCTTGAAGACTCTATTCAGTCTATCAAGTTGTATTGGATCTTCTTCATGCAAATGTAGATCAAGTGTGTGTGCTGGAACCAAGTGTCACTGAAAGGAAGCTTACGACATCAAGGCAATCTGGTTGTATCTTCTACTTTCATTTAATATAATACAGCGTCATGTCCCTTTCCCATAAAATCACTCTTATTTTATTGCATAACTCCTTGATCATATGCATAGTTTGACATTGAATATACTTTGCTATCTTCACTTTGGTTGGTTTATGTTGTCTTGGACCTAATTTCACAAGAGCACCGGAGTGAAGCGAGAACAACAGAGACCTAAGGAAGCGATATAAAGGTATGTCACTCATTCCTCCTTGGTAGTAGATTCAACGACTACAACTTAGAGAAAGAGTTGTGTCCTGTCATGTTTTGTTCTAGATCCAGGTGGATCTAGGGAGATCTGTTAGTGTCTGCACCTACCGATTTATTCGATAACAATTATAGAAATAGTGAAGGGAAGAAAAATGAATATAGTTCTGTGAAACAGGAGTGCTTTGTGAAAGAGAATGTGAGTGGTCGAGGCATTGTACTCGACTGTGATTTTGTAGAAGGTGCTAAGTGCCATGAGAGCAGATTTTGGCTCTCTGCATTTGACCTAGTTTCAGAAGGAGGATCTAGTGCTTAGTGCGCAGATCTCATGTTTGGTGTGGAGTTAGACTATGTGGCTTAGTGCACAGAAGATATTGAATGTAATATCTTGGTGAATAATAAAGAGGTGAAGTGGTTTGTGGACATAGCCCCACCCTGGGGTGAACCACGTATATCTTGTGTCCCATGAGTTGATTTGTGCTATGTTATTTCTATTATGATAGATAGAGATTTTGTTGTTTATGAACTTTACTCAGGTTAAATAGTTAATGAATGTTAGATCTAATTCACAGTGTTAATTACTAAGTGTTCAGGGCGCATAATCACTTATTGTTATTGTGATAGATCTATATTTGATTATGCTCTGCGATGTTAATAAGATTAATAAACTAATTCATGTCACTTTGTAAGCGTTAACAAAATATTCTGCGAAGTGATATTATCACAGATTCATGTCCTAGCCTGGTTACAGACACCTGCGTCCTATAACTCCCCCTTGCTTCTACCTCGAGTGAGACTTCTCCTGCTTCGCAGGTGTTTCCAAAAGGGCTGGTAGTCTGGGGGGTTTTGGTGCGTTGTTAAGCGTTGAACCTTGGGTCTTCCCTTGTGCCAACAAATGGTTCCGTTGTTGGGACCTGATACTGTGATTGTTGGGAACTGAAGTAAATAAAAAGAGAAGATTTGTACGTAGATATGTTGTTGAGTGCATCGTACTCTAATTGACTTGCGAAGCTTTGTGCCAAGGAAGTAAGTTGTTCTGAAGAAAAGAGGTAAGCTTTGTGCTTTGATAAGAAAAAGATAAGTGAAAATTTTTGTTTCGAAAGCATGAATTTAATTATGTTTAATAGATTTTGTCCTAGTCTGAAGGCTAGGGCGCAGTTGAAAGGAAGAGTTGATTTGAGTAAATTCAATGAAGAAACATATGTTATTCCTATGCATAGAAAGAGTTTTTGAACTAATAAATGGATGCAGGAACCTAGAAAGATTTTTTGTAGATTGCAGGTCCATCACAATGATCCTAGGGGAAGTGTGCAGTACAAAAAATACTGGGGAACATTTAAGAGAAAAAGACGATTGACTTTGTGTTATAGTCGCAGAAGTTCGGGACATATTTCTAAGGAATGTCCTGGGGTAGGCCCTATTTGTCTTTATTGTAAAATTGTTGGTCATGAGGTTGAGGATTTTCCAAATATTATTGCTAAAGTTGAAGGGAGGGACATAAGACAAGAAAATTATGAAAAGAGTCAAGAGACTAAGGAGAGTCATAAATAGAAAATATCAGATCAATTTCAGACTATGTTATTACAGTTGAAAGAAACAATGGATGTTCATAAAGATGTCATTTTACCATAAATCCTGAAAGAAAAACAGTGCAAAAGTGCAAGAATAGAAGACTTCGACATAGACTGTGTCTTGGATAAAGAAACACAAGTGACTATTATGACAGAAGAAACTTGGAAAGTTTTGGGAAATCCTATTGTGATACCTTTTTTAGGAAGGATAGGCTTGTTTAAGGGCAAGATGATAACTTTAGGTGGAAGAGTAACAACTATACATATTATTGTTCATGGAACAGCGACTGAAGAAGAATTTGAAATCATTAGGTTTGTTGGGGGCAGTGCCCCTTTCTCTCTTTTGTTAGGTAAGACTTGGATTGATAAGGATCAAATCAGAAGGAAAGCAGAGGAAGAAGCTACAAAAAAGAAAAATCAAGAATTAAGGGATTTTATAGCTAGGAAAATAGACTGACTAATAGAAGAACGAGAACATAAGTTGAAGCAATAGAGCAAAGTAACAACGCGGAAGGGACAAAAAGAAAAAGAATTAGCTATCAAGGTTGATAGAATGAAAGAAGGTTTGAAGGACCTATCTATCCTAGAGAGAAGTGTACCCACACATGAAGTGTTAATAAAAGGAATATTAACTTCAAAACCTTTGAGGGTACCTCTACAGTGTGAAGACACTGTGCTATGGGAAGATAAGAATAAAAATGGAAAGAGGATTCGAGAAACAATTAAAGAGACTCTGATCACGGGAAACAAGGCAAGGAAGATAAATAAAAAGAAGGCTAAGTTGGAAACGCTACAAGAAGTTAAAGAAGACAGATGGAAGACTTCGCAAACTGGAACCTCGTAGGAGGCAGGTTTACAGAATTTAAACCTCGTTGTAATAGCAGGACCACCCAGATTTGGACTTTTCCCTGGTGAAGTTATATGACCATTGGAGGCGACTCGATCGTTAGAATGATGCTCCAGAATGGTTAGGAAACACATTTATGGGATTATGGACTTCTTTTGGATGTTGAAACCATGCCATAACGAATAGATTTACATTGGTGGAAGCACTTTCCTATCCGTTGGAAGATCCGTCACAAGACCCCACATATTTAACTCATTGATGGTGGCGCTGGGACTACTTTTTGCTACCCATGATTTACTGAGCTAAGACAAGAATTTTCCAAGTATTGAGTTGTGCTGCCTTTCATTATCTAAAACTATACACCACATGTCAGTTTATCTACCTTGCCTATATGTTTGTCTACCCCGCCTGTCCATTAAAAGATAGAATGTTGGGTGAACCTAGGGAGTTGGAGAAGTTTGTCAAGGAAGTTATTAGGAAGATCATGGATGACAGACCGATATCTGAAGGTATTCAGGCATCGTCGACTAGGGGACTACAGACTTCCCCCTCGACCAGATGTCGTTCCACCTGCATCAATCCTGTAACTAAGCAGAGAAGTAAGCACCATGGTGATATGGCTAACACAAAGAAGATCTCGTCGATCCTGCCTGATTATATTTCGCCTCTAGCCGGTGCTATTAACTGCAACAATATCCCCCGCTATTTTGAGTACTTTGTGTTCATTGTGTACATTCTGAAAGGAATTATCATAGTCGAGAGTCAGTTAGGACAGATTCCGTTGTTGAAGCACAGTGACTTCAATTTAGGAGACTGGAAGAACTACGCCATGGTAGCTCCCCACCGCTACTTAACAAAGAAAACTAGAAAGAAACCTTGCCTCGCCTCACAGCCATGGATTAAGGGGTTGGCGCAGTCAACCGTATTGAATGTAATGAAGATTCCCCATTTTGGCCGCCACTAGGAGGTTAACGCTTGTGTTAAAATCCTTCTGTCATGTTATCATGACGAATATCTATGGCTCGACAGAAGGATTATTGTGGATCCGGCGCTAATCCACCAGATCACAAGTTTAATTTTGAACGGCCCTAACCCACAACAGTTCTATCCAGGGAAGGCCTCAGACCAATCGTTATCACAGTGCATCAAAGAAGCCTATGGAGAGGTAGAAAAGGGGAAGTGAGGTTACAAGGTAGCCTCCATACAGGATGGCGTAGTGCGCCTTTATTTTCAACTCTTAGTTGGCAAGCTAGTAAGGAAGAATCTCCCCACATAGGTCATCGGGTTTGTGGTGGACCTTTCAAGAAAGTGTGTGGAGGGAATGCAGATGAATTGGGCGAACTACCTCT
>JASDQU010946478.1:24354-34910 GCA_032191745.1 Picea mariana | reverse complement strand
CCAAGGAGAATTCGGGATATGTTGAGGGACGTCAAATAATAGACAACATTATCCTTGTGTACGAAGTGATATATTCACTCAAATCAACTCGAACTCCAGGTATGCTCATTAAGATTGATCTCTCCAAAGCCTTTGATAGCCTTGGTTGGAAGTATATGCAATCTATACTTTCAAATTTTAGTGTTAGCATTGATTGGATCCAATGGATTATTAACCTCACTTCCTCTGTCTTCTTCTCCATTTTAGTCAACGGAGTGCCCTCTAAGACTTCCTCCCCTTCTAGAGGCATACGTCAAGGTGATCCTCTCTTCCCTTTTCTCTTTGTTATCATGGCTGAGGGTTTAGGATGCTACATCATTGCTTCCATTGCGGAAGGTTCTCTCCAAGGCCTCCCTCTACATGGTTTGCAACCTACCACCTCCCATAGCCAATTTGTGGACGATACCTTGTTGATGGGCGCTCCCACTGCCCAAGAAGACATTAAACTCAAATCTATTCTTTCGAATTTTAGCGAAGCTTTTGGCACCACCTTTAACTTGGACAAATCACAACTCTTTTTCTTCCATACTCCTTTGGTTGTCCAACAACATCTCTCTCATCTACTAAATATACCCAGAAACTCCCTTCCGTCCAACTATCTTGGCATCCCTCTCTCGGACTCAGCTGCCAGAAACATCTCTTGGGACTCCCTAGTTCTTTCCCTCTCCAACCGTTTGAACTCTTGGACCTTCATAACTCTAAATCTAGTTGCTCGCCTAGTTCTTATTAAATTGTTTCTCCAAGCCATCCCCATTTGCCTCTTCTCCACCTTGGCAGCCCCACAATTAGTCATAAGATCTATTTGTAATGTACAGTGGAACTTTCTTTGGAGACACAATAATCAAGAGACAAACTGGGCCCTTGTCAGTTGGGAGAAAGTTTTCAAACCAAATCTCAATGGTGGCCTTAGACTCAGGGACCCCAGCATGTTGAATGGTATCGTGGGGGCCAAAATATGGTGGCATTCGCTAAAGCACCCAACCGAACTTTGGGGATGGATTTGGAAACAAAAATATGCCCCTAATGTCAATGAAGCACAACTTATCAAGTTCAATGAGCCGATTCCAGGTTCTACCATTTGGAATGTGGCTTGGCGTAATATTCCTCTCATACAAGAACATGCATTCTGGTAAACAAGGAATTGACATAGTGCTCTTTTTTGTTCGGATTCTTGGCAACAATTACCTCCACTGCAATCCTTGGACAGACTGCCTCAAATTCAAACTCACATGCAACAATTGGACTCCCTTAAGGTTGCAGATATTTGGTGAAAGGAACCCCACCATCCCTCTTCGCACACTTGGAAATCTTTTTTTGTGGATCTACAGATTCTAGCTGGCTGTGATCTTCAACCTTGGAAATAAGAAGCGAATCAGAGAAAGATCTGCATTAGGGAGGGCCCATAAATATTGTGTTGGGGCCACTCTCCTTTGGGCACTTTCACAATCAAATAGGCCTACAACCTCAAATCTAATATTCACCCCCAACCAAAATATCACATTTCATAGATTATTTGGAAGTCATGCTTATGGCCCAAAGTTTCCACTTTTCTTTGGCTCCTAATTCAGAACCGCTCACCTGGAACAATCTTAGGAAAAGAGGGTTCATAGGGTCATTGATCTGCCACCTTTGTAAGCAACAGGAGGAGTCCACCGAGCACTTATTAAATAAATATTCTTTTAGTGAGGAAATATCGGATACATTATCACAAATCATGAGGAAAACCAATAGAGCATGAGACATGATCATAAGCACCATAGAAAATTGGGAATCGACAACCTTCAACAATCCAATTCTCAATTGGATATGGAAATTACTTCCAGGATTTGTAGTATGGCAGATATGAAAGAGAGAAACATAAGAATATTTCACTCCAAGGCCTCTCTACACCGTATCATTTGGTCCAAGATTTATGAAAGCATAAAAGAAACAATACAATCCCAACGCTGGAACCAAGACGATCTCTCTTGCGACCTTAGGGAAAGTCTTATTCTCTCTAAATGGCAACTGAATCTCCAAGATAAGATCACTTCTTATCACTCTCCCCATCCTTCTTATGCTCTCAGTCCTAACTCATGGAGTTTCCCTCCTGATGGCTTATTCAAGTTGAACTTCAATGGTGCCTCCAAGGGCAATCTTGGGCCTACGGGGTTTGGAGTGGTCATCCGGGACTGCAATGGCTAGATTAGACACATAATGGCAGGAAACCTGGGTCATGACACCAACAACTCGGCAGAGCTATGGGTTCTAATTTGAGGAATCCAATTAACTTCTGGTTTTAATTTAAATCAACTTATTATTGAAGGGGACTCTCAAGCGATCACATCATTAATAACCAAAATTATAAATGGATCAAATCCTGCCAAAGTTTCTCCCAGTTGGCATCTTCTCAGCCCTCTAGAATTCTTTCACACCTTGCTTCATCCTTCTCTCACTCTTATCACCTCCCATATCCAGAGAGAAGAAAACAGGGTAGCAGATAGGATAGTGAATGAAGGAGACTCTCTTCTATGAGAGGATATCAAAATTGATGCTAGTCTCTTCCCTGCTCCTCCTCTGTTGTTGCAATGTCTTGAATTGGCCCATAGAGACTGCTCTTCCCTGGATGGGGCGCAAACTGGAGTATATGTGGTAGATGGTGTTAATGCGACCAGACATTGCCCCCATCCATTCATTCATGTTGATACATAACATTAACGTTGCAGGGAAGGTGGTTTTCCTAGGTTGCGTGCAAAATTTAATGGGGATATTAGACATAGCACCAAAATTCTTTAGCGCTGGTATGAGGAGGATAGAGTCTATCCTCTCTAGTTCAATAGATCTCTCCACAACTGAAATAGATTTCTTATTAAAGGTAATGCATGGTTCTCATGCACCATTGTTAACTTGGGCATTGAGTATGGTGTCTTCCTCTCATAGAGGGACTCTCTCAGCTCACGACTCCTTGATTCATTGATATTTCATCTCCTTGACTTCTGCTCATCCACCACACAAAAGAGGCAAGCCTAAGTGTGGTCCAGATTATTACAGATTTAGAGCTTGACAACTTCAGTTGGGTTGGTCTCCCTCGTATGTTCAACCCCATTTTCATGGACCAGTCTCCCTAGGTTCGCCTTCCAGTGCCTCACCTTCTACTTCTCAGAATAGAGACACCGAAGGCAATATTCCAATCATCGTGGAAGAAGAATTCCCTCTGGTACCTCCTAGGTCTCCTCATACTTTCTAATTAGTGGATTCCTAGGATCTACAGGGTTCAATTCTAAATTCTCCTCGACGGGAGGGGGGCTTGCTCCCACCCTAGTTATGGAAGAACCAGCCGGTTTCCAAATTATTGAAGAGACTCCTCCATCAACGACTCACAACATGGTTCACGTTGTAGCTTTCCTGGATACTGAGCTCTTCCCAAGATTGATTTTTGAGCCAGTGACACCACCTCTGCGTAGCCTCTCAGTGGATCAACTACAACTCATTTTTGACCTGAGAAGAGATGTTGTCGAGTAACTTTTTCGCCAGGACATCCTTGGTCACCATCTGGATGCCTTCTTTAATTTGTTCTCAAGCGAGCATGTTAAAAGAAGGTTCCTAGCCTACAATCAACCTTATGCCTTTTCACTTGCTTGGCCCCACCCTCCAATTCAAAATCACAACAAGGACACCTCTAGCGTATGATTTTCTACGAGTCTAGTCTTTTTTTCTTTTATCAAAATGGTCATGTTTTCAGTTGTAGGTAGACTCAATACAAGAACAATAGTTTTCATAGTTCTATATTTCGTTATATATGTACTCGACTATAAAATGGATGCTTTCTGAAGCTTGTACCCAGTTCTAGTTTCCATCTATTTGGCAGAACCAAGTACAAGCATAGATATATGAATTGGTTTTTTGATTATCTAAGGTAATACAATTTTACTTACAAAAAAAAAATCAACCCAAACGAACTAACATAATGGATAAGGACCATGTCTATTTCTGTCACGTCCCTGTCTAGAGGAAATGTTGATGAAATTTGAAGAGAAACATAGACACAACAATTAATTGTTAATTTCCACTAGTCATTCCCCACACCCTTAGCATGGATTCCTCTTGCCACCCTTCAGAATTGCAGTCCAAACACACAAATCAAACACAATATTTCTTTTGCAGTCAAATCGTTGCATGGAGGGGGTCCTTTGTACCAAAAACAAAGGGGTCTCATACACTAATTTGGTGTCTGGCTTGGTTGTGACCTTAAAATTAGATTATTATTATTATTATTATTATTATGAACAACATGTATCTTCACAAATTACTTCTCACATCTTACATTTATTATTTATTTATTTAGAAAAGGACAAGTTTAAACATTATATTTTTTTCATTTTTTTGGTGACCATCACATTTTAATAAAATGATTTTATTTTTTTTCAAATATTTGGTCAAAAATTATTGAAAATGTTAGAACATTTTTTTGGTGACCATCACATATTTTTTTTTTGTAAGTGAGTGTGAAATCTTGTATTACTGTAAGAAGTTATGATACAAAAAAGACAAGGGGAATCCCTTGATCTGCCAAAACGAAAACCAAATCAGGGATCTCGGAGTTGCGTTGTCTGAGATAACAAGGGGAGGGTTGGGCCGCCACCAAGGGAAACTGACCCAGTCCTCCGTAAACCAGTTTGAAAGAATAAACCATAACATATACATTAAATATAACCAAAAATAATAGGAGTAGCTCCTATACTGAAAACAACTTGACCTAGGGATGAACCTGAGCTAGTCTAGGATGATGGGATGTCTTGCATAGCCATCCTTTCTTGCCTCGTTCTCCTTCCTCTACTCCACTGTGCGCATATTCCTGATACAAGCTGGAGTTCCACTTCGGTCTGCTGGAGTGATTTCCATGTGGTGGACATAGCGTAGGTAAAGGTGGAATTGGCCTGCCATTCGTTCCATTTTTTCCTTTTGGCTCCTCTGGTCCTCCGCTAGTCTTTTTGCATTGGCCTCTAGATTGCCGAGGCGTTTTAGAATTTCCGTGAGCACCTTCTTGTGGTCCCTGATAGTTTCCCTGCTGGTATCTTTCCGGTCAGCGTTCATCTTGCCTATCAACATTTTTGTTCGCCAGGCCTCCTCCACCGTTTTGTGGTAGAGGGTTGTTCTGGGCTGCGTAGCCCCTGGGTCCCTTATCCCATCTGCTTCTTTAATTAGTTCTGTCCAGGCTTTGCCCTTGCGTGTGGTGTTAATTTCTCTCTCCCACCTATTGATGATCGCCTTTCCCTTTGGATCAACTTGCATGAGAAAGGTACCCTTGGCTTCTCTGGCCGCTTGCTCCATCCTTGTAATCCTATGGGCGCTTGTTAGGGATTCTTTTCTCTAGGGACCTCTCTTGCTATGGGTTTTCTTCATTCCTACCATCTCGACTTGCTTGTGGTGGTTTTTGTCTTGGGTTCTTCTCCTGTTCCTATTCGCCCCTTCCTGATTTGCAAGACAGGCTCTGTAATCGCTTCTCTCCAGTCTGTGGCTATTCCTAGTGTTTCTTCTTTTATGGGATTTCCCTAGCTGCGGGCTCGTATCAACAATCACGGGTTGCTCATAAAGGTGCATCTTCTGGTTCTTTTTCCCTGTTTCAGAGTGTGTGCTATTGGGACCCCTATTGTCATCTCTGCGCTAATCCTTTTCTCTGCACGCTGTACGATAATCATTACCACTTCCCGTATTTGTACTTGGGTGAGGCATAGCCATACTAGACCATTGGGAACCCTTTTGTCCTTCATCCTTTGCCACCTGTTGATTAACGTTTCTACTTTCCCATAGGCAGCCCCTGTACTTCTTCCTATTGATAGGACCATGGTGTCGTAGCTCTTCTTGTTGTGTGACCTGGATCTGCATTGTAACTCGTGTTTAGGTGGTGGGCTATCATATTTTGCCCGGATCCTTCGTGCCCATCAGTTATTTCTGCGCCTCCATCCTCGATGTGGTCATCCGTACTTCGATTGCCATCATAGTCTTTTTCTGCTAGCTGGATGTAGTCTGTTAGGAATTGACCAGTTGGGATGTTACTTCAGATAGTGTCCAATTCTGGTCCTTGCTTGTCGACCCCCTCATTAGCGATTCTATCCGCCAGTCCATTTGATGACCGTCGCACCCAGCGCAACTCCACTGTGATCCCCATCTGCAAGTGCTGCTGAATTTTTTGTAGGGATTGTGCCAAGCGCCAGTGCCACTAAATTTTACCCACTCTGGTACCGTTTTGGAGTCTTCTTACTATGTTGATAACCAATGTGGAGTCTCCTTCCACTATGACGTTTGTCATCCCTTCCCTGCTAAGACTCTTGAGGCCGGTCTCTAGAGCTCCAAATTCCACGATGTTGTTGGTTGAGTTTCCCAGACTCCTAGCGTACAACCAGATGATATTTCCTTTACTGTCCCTGATTACTCCTCCCATTCTTGTGCGTCCTAGGTTACCTTTCGACGCCCTGTTGAAATTCATCTTGAGGGAGCCTACTAGTGGTGGTTTCCAGTTGCGCTCACCTACTTGGAGTTGCGGTGTCCATCTTACCAGATTTGGGTTGCGTCCATCTTTCAGGTCGAAGGATTCTAGAATTCGGGAGTCCTAGTCTGTGAGTTTCGCTCTTCCTATCTGACAGTTGCGGCTCTATACCATTTCTTTTGTCATGGAGATTTTTGTTTCCTAGATCTTCCCTTCCAGCTAGCTTTGATTCTTGAAGATGCACCGGTTCCTTTCCTTCCATATTGCTCATATGATCATTCCTGGGATAAGGGTCCAACAGAGGTTCACCTCTTCGTTTTCACTGTAATTCTCTTTCCAAGTATTGATAGTTACAGAGATATTACCTCGGATCCTATTTGAAAGTCGGAAGATACTTACCGCCCAGTCCCAGATTTTTTCTTTGTAGGTGCATTCGTCAAGGAGATGGTTCGTTGTTTCCTCCTTAACTTGACAGAGGTGGCATCTGGAATGACCTATGAATCCTCTTTTCCTTAGGTTTTCCCAAGTTAGAATTCAGTTGTGGAGTATTAACCATTGGAAATTTTTTATTTTTGGCCACTGGGGGCCGTTGCAAAGCTTACCCCATTGTTGCGTCGGGTCTTCTTGGTCCTGGTCCTCTATATAGTGTTGGGATTCTTTTTTATTGAACTCCCCATCGTCTTTTTTTCCCCATATCTACTGTTCATTTCCTTTTGTGACTGCAATTTTTCATTTCCCCAATTCCTCCTCCACCTCTTTTACTGTTGTTGCAGTTTAGGCTCTATTCTGTGGGGTGAGAGTGTTCCAGATTCTCCATTTGTTGTGATCTGTTTCTTGTTTCCAGTAATGGTAGAATCTGGTTTTACCTTGTGCGATAAGCTCCTGTTGGAGTGCCTCCTTGTTTGGTTTCTCCATTCTAGGTTCCTGTTGCCATGCGTCCTCCCAGAATCTAGCTGTTCTGCCATTCCTTACTTCCCAAAAGTTGTATGTATGAATCCAGGCTTTGTTGCGCTATGCTAGGTTCCAGATGGCTGAACTTTCCCTGGTTCCTCTAAAGCAGATTCTGTCCTGGTCACTTATGTCCGAGGCATAATTTTCCTTCCACAAGTTTTCCCATGGTGTATTAGTTTCTTTGACCCATCGCCACCAGAATTTCGCCTCGTAGGCATCATTGGTCATGCGGGTCTTGTAGCCCCATACCTCCTTTGCCTTTTGGTTTACAGACCTTCTCCCAAGCCACCAGGGCCCATTTTTTCCTTGTTTCCACTCCTTTCCATAGGAAGTCCCTTTGGATGGTTCTTATTTTTTGTAGTATCCCCTTGGGGGTTGGGAAAATGGACATCATAAAGGTTGGAATTGCTTGAAAAACAAACTTGGTCAGAATAAGTCTTCCGACTAGGTTGAGGGATCTGTAAGTCCAGTTTTTTACCCGCTCCTGTAATTTGTTGATTAGTCCTTCCCAAGTGTACATTTTGTAGGCTTTGTCTATTAGGGGTATGCCCAAGTACCTAGTTGGGAGTGATCTGTGTTCAAAGCCCAGGATGTTGGCTAAATTCCTTTGGATTGTGGGGTTGGTATTGAAGAAGAAGATCATATATTTGGAATGATTGATCTCTGCACCCGAGGCTTTTCCAAACTCTTATAGGATTCATTTGTAGGCTTTTGCTTCCTTGACTGTGGGTATGCCATGAAGTAAGGTGTCATCCCCGAACTCTTGGTGCGTGGAAGTAGGGAAATTTTCGAAAGGTTTGATGCCTGCTATTTCACCTGTTGCAGTTGTGCTTTTAATGCTTCAGTTGAGACCTTCCATCAACATACTGAAAAGGAAGGGGGATAGCGGGGCTCCTTGTCTGATGCCTCTCATGGGCCAGAAGGGTTTGGCAGGGTCTCCATTTATTAGCAGTGAGTAGCTTGTTGTGGAAACTAGACTGACTATCCAGCTAATCCAGTGTTGGGTGAAACCAAAGGCTTCCAAGGTCTTGACCATATAGTGCCAGCCAATTTTCTCATAAGATTTTGCTAGGTCCAGTTGTATTATCATTCCCCCTGTCTTCTGAAGCTTCAGGGTGTGGATTAGCTCACGGGCATGAATAATATTGTCCATTATCTGTCTTCCTTCCACGAAGCCTGCCTGTTCTTGTGAGATCAGTGTGGGTAGGACGGGTTTCAATCTATATGTTATAACTTTGGAGATTATCTTATAAACCACGTTGCACAGTGCTATAGGTCTATACCGATCCGGGGTTTTGGCTTAGTTTTCTTTGGGGATTAGTGTAATCATTGTAGCAATGAGCACTTTTAGGATGGAGGCTAACCTTCTAGAGTCTTCCAGCACCCTATAAACGTATTGTTTGACAATTTCCCAACAGGCTTTGAAAAACTCCACTATGAAACCATCTGGTCCTGGGGCTTTCCCGTTGGGCATTTCCTGGAGTACTTGGTCAATTTCCTCCTCCACAATGGGTTTGTTCAAGGTGTTATTTTGTTCCTCTATGACCAGGTGGGGGATATGCTGGATTATCCTTTGTATGGCCTCTGTTCTGTCCTGGTTGGGTTCTTGGGCAATCCCGTGGAAGTGGTTTACCGGAGTAGTTTCAATCTCCTTATGTGATTCTCGCTCTATTCCATCATGGTCCTTAATCTTCAATATTTTTTTATGGGTTCTTCTAGCCATGGTTGTTCTATGAAAAAACTTGGTGTTCCATTCTCCTTCCTTTAGCCATCTGATACGGGACTTTTGTCACCAAAGTGTTTATTCCTGCTGGCATCGAGCTTCCTATTCCTAGTTCATCTGGATCTCTTCCTTTTTTCATTCCTCCGTATAGCCCTCTGAAATGTAGGTTTCGTGGAGTTTTTTTTATTTTTTCCTCTATGTTGTTTTTCTCTTGGTTTATGTTCCCAAAAGTGTCCTCGTTCCACTCCTTGAGCCTATATTTAATATACTTTAGTTTCTTATAGAGTTTGAACATCCTTGTCCCTTGCTCTAGTTTCTCCTCTCGCCACCACTGTTTGATTCTTTCTTTGAAAGTCGGGTGTTCAATCCAAAATTTCTCAAATCTGAAGGGTCTGTTCTTTGGTGTGGTTTGGAAACCTACTTCCAGTTGCACTAGCCAGTGATTAGATCCCCCCCAGGGGAGGATGTTGCAATCTAAGGTTAGCCCCTGCATAATGATTGACTCCGATACTAGGAATCTATCGACTCTTGTTGCTACCTGATACTGGTTCATTCGTTTACTGTTCCAAGTGAACTGGACATTATTAGTTTTGAGGTCTACCATCTCCGTTGTGTCTATGAACTTTGAGAATTCCTCTGCATCCTTATCCAATCTTCTTGTACCTCTTTTTTTCTCCGCAAGTGATGTGATGATGTTGAAGTCCCCTGCCAGGATCCATTGGAGGTTGTTGGATCAGGTTTTAAGGTCTTCTAATTCTCGTATCATTCCTTTGTTTTCCTCTGACATCTGGGGCCCATACACATTAGTGCATAGAATCACCTCTGTGTTCCCAATGATTTTCATGCAAATTGTAAGGGTGTGCCTGGTCACTTCGACTGCTATTAGGCTCAGTACTTGTGGGTTCCACAAGGTGAGGATTCCTCCTGTGATTTGGTGGCCTCTGATAGCCACCATATTGTACTTGCACCATTGTTGTTTACTGATTTCCTCCATTCTGTTTGTATTGCATTTTGTTTCTTGTATAAAACAAAGATCCGGTTGTTCTTTCTTTAATCTAGTCCTAAGGATTCTTTGTTTTCTCGGGCTGTTTAGGCCTCTTATATTCCAAGTTATAACCTTCATTTAAACATGTGGGGGGGAGTTGGGGAAGAGTTTCTTGATCTTACCCGAGTTTATCAGTAGCGCTCCAAGCTCCTGTAGGGCTACACTATTTGATTTCTTGCCTTTTTCCCTCCGCGTCTGCTTGGGTGAGAGTTGTGGTTGTCCCTCACCAGCTTTGATTCCTAGATGTCCAATCTCTCTGTGTGTGTGCTTTAGTCCTCTGGCTTTGGCTTCCTCCCTTAGGAGAAACAGGTACTGAATGCGATCAAGTTGAT
>JASDQU010946476.1:11875-33242 GCA_032191745.1 Picea mariana | reverse complement strand
ATATATATATATATATATATATATATTGAGAGATTAAAATATGGATGGTGACATATATTGTTTGGGGTTGTGGTGAAGTTATGTTAAACCTATTGTCTTGTTGTATAATATGTGTTGTCAAGTTGTGATCTCCTTTCATGCAGTGCTCGTGAAACCTTCATTAGTCGATGCATAACTTGTTTGTATAGTCAATCATACATGGGAATTTCAATGTATAGAGAGACTTCCAAAAATGCCACATCCATTTCTAGAAGTATCTCTATACATTTAAATTTCCCACAAAAGTTTCAAATCTGAGATACATAGGATTATCAAGGCAATACCATTTTATAGTCCCGAAAGAAATCCATATTGTAATGAATATTCGTGATGTGCTCGATGGCATGTATCCTTTTCTTGGAAACATACATTGAAATAAGAAAGACATTGCAATTAAAACTCCTTATTGTTTGACAAAACTGAGTATTCTTGTTGGAATATGTGTTGGTGAGTAGTGGGTAGACCCTAGATTCAACATTAATTCACCAACAAAACCCTAAGATACTGGCCCTTTCGGCATCACTCGCAAGTAGGTAAAGTCTCACCTGACGTATCTATGGAGACTGCAGGAACCACGTTTCCGCGGTCATGAAGGGATGGGAGGCATTCACCATAACCATTATACTTAACATTAATTCATTATACCATACATCATGCGCGCATAATCATCAAATCCAATAACATATTCATATTAACCATTCATACATTATGTGTGTGCAATAAAAAGAATAGTAAACAACACATCACACCATAACATAATAAAGAGACACCATATTTAACGTGGTTCACCCAAGATGTGCTACGTCCACAACGGTCGAATTCTTATATTATTATTCAGAATCATCCCTTACAAAATGTGTGCACTGCGCTCATACACGATATCTCAGTTATACCCCAAAATTCCCTTGTCATTCATGCATACACTGCACACTTAGCTCTTGACTCATACCCAACTCCTCTCATCTGCTCATAGTCCACTTCTTTATACCCAAAAACCCTTACATATTTATGCCTTTACATTAGGGCTTAGCCCATTAAAAAGGACCAAAATGCCTAATGACTTCTAACAAACTTCCTTATTTTGCGCGCGTTGATCCTGAAAATGCGCTAATTGTCTTCCTTCTTATGTGTGTGCTCCTGCACAATTCCAAAAACTTGTCCCAAAATGCCTGTCCCAATAGGCCCCAAATAGTCACATGTGGCTTGTCCCAAGCAACTCAAATATGTTGTTGCGCTCCCTTTAGTGTTGTAACGAGCTTCTCAAAAGTCTCTTTTGCAGTTGTGATATTTTCCTTTGCTTACACTTCTTGCACCAAATTTTCTCTGTCGTCTGTACAACGATAGGGTTCTTCAACTTCTCTGCACTATCCTGCGCTGTTTGCTTCACTATGCCCTATGTTGCCACAAGTTCTTCTGTCACTCTGAAAGCTTCCTCCTATGGTGGCTCCAACTTCTGTGCAAGATTCTGTTGTTCCACTTTGATTTAATTTATTTTTTGGTTCATTTGTCTATTCTCAATAATTGCAGTCATCTGCTCTATTGGTGGCAGAGTGTTCATTGTATCTTTGATATTTGGTGCCTTCTCTTAGGAAATTTGTAGCCTTTATTCCAACGCTTGTATATTTGCATTCTCCAACAACTGAGTCCATACTTGTGTGCTTTCTTCATACAACTTCACACATTCTTCATCCAAACTCTTAATTCTTTCCATTGTCATTGTAGTTGTCTTCTCCTTTTGATCTCTTTCTTCGGGTGGAGTACTTGGTGTTGTGCACACTTCCAAGTCTACAATATTTGTGAGGAATCCATGAATTGCTTCATTGATCTTCGTAACTTGCTCTTCCAATGGAGTATCTACTTCCATTGGTATCTTTGGGAATTTTTTGTATACTACCAACACCACATTTTTCAACCTTCCTACTTTCTGTTCAGCCTCATCCCGCTCCAATAATAGCTTATTGTACTTTTCTTCTAATGCATAATTATCTTCAACTACTTTAGCCAACTTCGTTGACGTTGACTCTACGTGCAACTGAATTTCCTATGTTGCACTTGATTGCAAGTTGTGTAATACATTCATAGGTAGTTGTGATAACACCAAGTCAATATGACTGAATGCCTGTGCTTGTTCCTGCATCTTTGTCGATGGAAACTCTAATAGTCATGCTAATATCTTCATTACTCTATGCTCTGTTGATGTTTATGGTTGTGACTCTGTCGTCTTGGCTATACTCTTAGTCTATTTTTCTTCTCATGGTCTGAATGGTGCTACCCTTATTGATTCCAAAAGTTAGCATAGTGTTGTTATATGTTCCTGCATAGTCATATGCATCTCCTCCTTTTTCTACGCGGCTCGTAGAAATGCTTATTTTGTTACTTCCGTCACTTCCTTCACTTGATCTCTTATTTTTTCTAAGTCCTCCTTAGTCAAATCTTGGATCAGTACTGGCTTGAAGACTTTCCTCTTTTTATGCTTGTGTGTTAATTGCTCCTTCATATATTCCTTCCTATTTTCTCCAATGAGCGGTGGGATTTCCTGAACTTGACCTTCACCATTTCCTTATTCTCCTTATTGATTCCAAAAGTTAGCATAGTGTTGTTATATGTTCCTAGAAAGTCATATGCATCTCCTCCTTTTTTTACGTGGATCGTAGAAATGCTTATTCTATTACTTCCTTCGCTTCCTTCACTTGATCTCTAATTTTTTCTAAGTCCTCCTTAGTCAAATATTGGATCAATAATGGCTTGAAGAATTTCCTCTTCTTATGCTTGTGTGTTGATTGCTCCTTCGAATATTCCTTCCTATTTTCTCCAATGAGCGGGGGCATTTCCTAAACTTGAACTTCACCGTTTCCTTGTTCTCCTTGTTCCTTTTCCACTTCTTCCGATCCTTCTCTATTTCTTGTGTATCATTTTCTAGTTGTTCTGTGTTCTTCTATGTTGTTTCTGCCTCTGATATTCTCTAGTCTACATCCCATCCATTTACAATCTTGCTGATTTCTTTCTCTATCACCCCGTAATGTGTTAACAATCATTGTTGATCCAAATCCTTCTTTGCACGAATATACATATGGTGATTCCCTTCTTTAAATCCTGCAATGTACTTATATGATTCAACTATCGCAGTTGAATGCACAACATGTCTTCAATGCATTGTTGAATAGTCTCCTTAAAAATTTAGAAGGTTATATTATTGTTCAACTATCTATTCTTATGCACAGTATGCCACAATGACACATATATCGTTGCCAAGATTGGTTTCTTCATTTCGTCTAGGAACTCCATCTCTTCTGGCTCCGTCCACATACTCAATTCTATCAAAATTGATAACCACACATAATGGAACTTTGTTCCTTTTTATTGTGCCTCCCTGTAGTCCATTAAAAAATGATTTACCAGAAATGTTGACCATTTCATCATCACTCCTAGGATGCACCTCTCCCTTGTTGCAATGACTCCCGCTGACACCTAGTCCTTGCGACATTTTCTCAGTAGCTTACAAGACAACTCCTATGTCATAAATATTATGGTATCGTCATTGATTCTCATGACATCTAGTTCGTGCACCAGTTGCACTTGCAAGACACCTTCTTGCTCCACCTGAATCGTATTCCAATCGATTACATGATTAGAATCAGGTATATATTCTTTAAGAAATGAAATATGAAACACATTATGTACAGTCATGAATGGAGGTAATGCAAGAATACACGCAATGAATATATATATGTATATACAGACAATTCTAATAACATTATAACCTGTATACAACATACACAATAAACAATAATTAGAGAATTGTACTTATCTTTTGATTTGATAATACCTTCCACCCCTGAGCAGGGATATGACTCCATCAGGGCAATGGCTTCCCAAGATAACCACGGTCCACAATCCATATCCACATGGTCTAGGCCAAGGTACCAAACCTCAACAACACTCCAACCATTCAAACCTCAGCATCACTTCAACCAATGGTCTCTCATTCCCCACATGTTTGTCCCACCCCAGGAGTGTACACCTTCATTGTCACACAGTCCATTGGCTGCTACACCTCCCTTTCCTTGGGCTTCAGCAAAAGGCTTGCTCAGGAAGTCTCAGAGCACTGTGGCTCTTGGAGTTCCAACTGCCCTTAGAGATTTCCAATCAACATATTCTCAAGCTACTCTTTGTAATCAACATTCTAGCTTTAATCAACATCATCTCATTTGCATCACCCACATGCAGTTATCATGAGAAAACATAAAAGAATTCATTTAGGAACTCCAACTTAGTTCAAAAAGGAATTCAACTTCTTCTCCAAAACACGAAATTCCATTTCATAATTCATCTTGGCTGTTGTCATATTATGAATGCAGCCATCCTTGTGGTTTTCCATAGGCACCAAACTGCATACCATTTTCTTGTAATGCTTCCTCTTTCATACAACCAACAAATTGTCAGTATCTTCTGTACATTATAATTCAACATGTACAACACCTTATGCAATGATCTTAGAATTGCCTGCACTTAGCAATTCAATCACAATTATCAAACAACTTGACCAAATATAATGACTCATCATTCTATGCATATGCATGTTCATAATTAATAACAGTAATTTTATTATTTCAATTTTCTGAACATAAAATTTGTTGTAGTCTCTATTCCTATGACTACCTGGCTTGCAACTTTCCCGTTGCAACGTTTAACAGTTCCTAAAATGTTCTCAACTTCATGAGTTAGTAACATTTCATCCATTAGTATAATTATTTCCATGCAATAATTTATATGCATGTACTTACAAAACATATTCAACCATTGCATTTAGCATACAATTCTATCACTTACTATGCATGAGTGCAATTCTCAATGCATACTTATTTAGTGCACCTTGCATTGAATTACATAATGCTCTTTATCTCTATCATGTATCTCACCATCCATGAGTTGGAATTCTAGCCAATGTGTTGACACATTATCCACACACTTCCTATTGTCTTCCCAATTAATTAGATGTCTTCCTTTTCAACCCGAACACTACACCAAGAATATAATTCTGTGGTGTAGGTTGCAGCCCAAGTTTTATTTAAAAGTAGGAAGCTTTTAGTACCTGTGTGGCTCATAACCTTTCCATATCCAACCATGCCCTGGTCTCATACATGACTAGCTTACTTGCATTCATTCTTATAACAAGTTCTTATGTTTTAATTTTCTTTGGTTATTACTCCATAACCAAATTAACATGACATTCTACTGTGTTAGTGTTTGCATTCATAAGCTAAAAATATTTGAATTAATACATGCCTCTAGCCTTTACCACATCCAGTGGTATGCATTCAATAATATAGTCATGTGATTTTATATAATAAATTTGGCTGAGGAAATTCTTACCTAAATTTCCTTTCAACAATTATGCAAAAAGAGTAATAAAAACTCATACCTGCATGACTGTCATTAATAAATTTTATCTACCTGAATATCTGATTGCAGTAGAATATTTCATGCTTCTTTTATCAAACTTATAACCATCACTTCAGACCTCTGTTGCTTCCTTCCTTATGCAACAACATCACCAAAAACACTTGCAAACATGCAAACATTATTTCCTCTGGCTGACCCAACCAACCATAACATACTTGCTACCATAAAAATTGCAACAACTTCTTTCTCCCTATAAAACATTTTCTTGCTGATCCCAGAAGTATTCAATTCTTCCTGGATTCCTGAATATTCTTGTACTCCCACTGTGATAACTGTGCATGATTATTCCTTCCCTTATAGCTTTCAACGTATTTACCCCACCTCAGTGGGGTCTGTTAACCTCCTGGTCAATGGATCTTCAACTCTCGGAGCTGGGGCAACTTTTCAGGTCCCTACTAGAATCTCCACGAAACAAATCTAAAGGCCGTGCGCGAAACCTCACCCGCGAGAACTAGCGACGGGCGCAAGCTTCCTCTACGTGACCACCGGTTATGACCACACGCCTATCCAAAAGGCGTTTCGAGATTTCGCATACCGGGTGTTTCGATACGAGTCACCCTCGACTCTCTCTATCCCCAAAATCTGAAATAAGAGTCTAGTGTGTGCAATCTCTTCTCTTAACTTCCACCTGCGTGACCTCTAGCTATGACCTGGGGCCCAGCTTCCGAGCGCTATGGGACTTTACCCTTCATGAAATTCAAGCTTTAGCTCTCCTCCGTTCTCCCAAGGTTTGAACTCCCAGACCCCGTTCGCCTCAGATCAATGGTCCATAGCTTTCTAGGTTCGATGGTCCAGATTAATTCCTCGTGAATCGACAATTCGCGTTTTGGGAATTCGGAAAACAGTTCCCCTCTTTTTTTCCGATCTCTAGTTTTTCGAAATCCACGTGAGTCAGATCCAATGACTCACAACTCCTCTTAATCCAACGGTGTGGTCCTTTCTTGTGAATTGGGAATTCAGGGTTCATGAAATCATAAAATAGTTCTCTTTCCCTTTCCAACTTCTAACTTCATGAATTTAAAGTCTGTCAGATCAACGAATCACACTCGTCGTGATTCAATGGTTTAGATCTCTCCTCACGAATCGAATGTTTGCATTTTTGGATTTTCCACAGCAACTTCATCCATTCTCCCAACTCCCGATTTCTAATTTCCCGATGAAAGGAATCAACATTTTGATCTTCCTTGAGATCGATGGTTCTCTACCTCTCTTGAGATTTTGAGTGTTGAATGACTCTCAACGTTATCCTCCTCACAGTTTCTTTTGATCTAACGACGCACGACTATCGACGCTTCTCCCTCCAAGGATTCCTACCGTCTGTTCAGGTTCTTAATGACTTCTTGCCAATATCTTGGCGTCAATTCTTCTGGACTTAACTTCCTCCCTAACTTGAAGGATTTCGAATATTTTGAAGGTTGTGACGGTGTTTTCACTCCCGAGCTTCTGTTAATGAAATTTTAACTTCACCCTGGCGCACACTTGTGCTCAGTGTGCAAACTTGCATTGTTTGTCCCTGAGATTTTAACTTACTCAGTCTCAAAGGGACTCGACCCTTTTGCGTCTTCCAAAAGACTTTCTGGTGCCCTCTTGGCACACTCTACGCTCGTCTTCTTGAGCCCTTCGAAAAACAAGTTTTCTCTATATGCACTCTTTGCGCTTGATATGCACACCTTGCATATCTTACAAAAGAGAACACTTAAAACTTATTCAATTTCTTCGCAAACCCATTCACTCACCAAGAACATCATACATTCACAAAACACATAATAACAGTAAACTATGAAACAGTATCAACACTGTACAATTGGATCAATTTTCTCTGTTCTATTCATTTCTAANTGATTACAACTCGTGTCTTTCACAGACACATTACAATGAAAATTCGTCTAAAGACCAAGAAGTCTCTCTCTCGCCTTCTTTCTTCTATCTGAAGACATCTCTAGCACTTTTTATGTTTTAATGTAACCATTACATCTGGATTCCTCTTTCCGAGGCCTTCCCAATCACAACTTCCTTGCTCAATTCTAAGCCTTGAGAAGAAAGCTATGATCCTTTAAAACTTGTGCTTCTTTTTCGATGCACTTCTTGTGCAACGATCTCTTTTCTCTGAGCTAATGGCTCTTATATATTTGCTGGACCCTATCAAAAAGTTCCATTTCTTCAGTATTCTTTTGATGTGGGTTTGAACCAGATGAAACCTACCTGCTTACTTCCTAACCCTTTTCCCTTCTTTAACACAGTTTTCGGGCACTAGCCCCTATTCTCTCAACCCCCGACCCATGCGACCATGGGCCGTGATCAAGCGCTAGATCAATAGGTGCTTACCTGGGACTTCAACTTCAGAAGTTTTCAAAACAAAACACAACAATCTCTCGGAGTTATAGATTACCGAACTCGCGAAGTAGGGTGGATCAACTATCCACGTCTACTCAACATCTGATGACTGACACTTACTATGGAACCTCAGACGGCTGTGTTCCAGAACTTCGTGTCTTTGGGACTTCAGAGCTTCGAAGGAATCACATCCATTAATCCAAACTGTTAATCTCTGAACATTCCCATGTAACATCACTTAACGTTTTCCAATTGCAGGGGCATGCAATGGTGGTTTAGAGTAACCCGCCTTTCATCCCACAATTCTTCTGATGCTGACATGCAACGCCTCACTGAAACCATAGTTTGGATTGTGGGGCCACCTTGGAGAATTAACTCTCGTGCAACTTGGGTCCCTGCAATGCCTCTTGGCCATTGATCTTGATGTATCGTGATCAACACCACTGTGGGTCCTTTGACCTTTAACTTCGTTATGTAACCTCGGGTCCCACTAACCATACTCATATAGAGTGCCATGTGGCAGAATACTAGTGACTGAATCATGGCCCAATCAGATGGGTGTCACATGTCATGTTCCATATGGAATTTCAACCTACCACAGACTCGAAACCCGCTGACACGTGGCACACATACTATGTGTCCACGTCCATCCAAGTGACGTCATCATGACTCACTACTTCAACAATGCCACCTACACAACCTTAAATTAGCCTTTAAAGCTCTGATACCATATTCTAACATCCCCAACCACCAATAGGTTGGGAAATGCCACTACTTCCGTAGTTCTACTGCTCTATTCTGATCTATGACAGCTCAAGCCTTAAACTACTGGGCTATGCCACATAGAGATACTCGTGGAAAAAAATACACATTCATATAAACATAGAATGACTATTCTACATATATATAACATAATAATGCAGAAATAACAGTAAGCCTACACATGCAACAGAAATAACAGTAAGCCTACACATGCAACATATACAACATATACGGGCGATGCTCATCAATTACAACATATGTACCATTACATAACATGTAAATGAACATAAAAGTGGTACTTATCTTTTATTAGAAGACCACCAACTACGTGCAGACCTTCCGCGAACCTCCGAGCCATATACCATGCTGCTCATCATGCTCAGCAGTGGGTCACCCCCGAGCTGGAACTAAGATCCACCCAAGGCAAGGGATTCCTAGACTAGGCCGAGGTTATAGGAAAACTGCATAGAGCAACCAAAAGGATTCTCTCCATGAGCCTTCTTATACCCACTACTCATAGACTCTCATTCCCCACATGCCTTTTCCACCCGGGAGTATACACCTTCACAAGCACAGTCCATCGATGCTTCACCTCCCTCTCTGGGTCTCGACAATAGGCTAGATCAAAAATTCTTAGAGCTCCATAGCTGGTGTTGGAATCTCTCTGGGAGAAAACCACTTCCTAATAGACTCTCTCACCTGGAGAGAGTTGCTCACAGGCCTAACAACCTACCTCTTCTACCATGGGCCTGACAATCCACTTTTTCAGTACATTCCTTGACTCAGCTCTAGCTAGGTGAGGACATCAGTAACAGTTCAACACTCATTCACACATGAATGATAAAAAGCAGTAAGGCAAACTCAATCCAGGAACTGCGTGGCCACAACAACCCACAGTTACGACACCACACGACTCAGACAAATACGTAATACCTGAGCTTCACAGAAAATGTGTCTCAGTCCACAGGTTCTCACTGGTTTCAGGATGCGTGACCAGAGGAAAAAACACAAGGGGTCAAGTGCAGAGGCAAAACGAGTTCAGACTGAGGGTGTATCGGCTTCTCAAGAAAACATCACAGGCTTTGAGTTTCAGAGTTGCGTGAGGCATACCGAGATCAGATGCATTGGCCACACAGTTCAGACAATGGATGACCGAATGGAGGATGAACCCACGTGGAGGTTGGAAGAATGACTCACGACCCCCAACAAAACTGACAGTTCAACTTTTAACTGCATGCGCCCAGTTCGACGCTTGTCTTCTTGAAGCCGCATGAGTTCCACTTAGAAAATGTTCCCTTTACAGGAACTTAGGACAACACTCAGCATGTCCACCTTAGCCTTCAGGAAATAATAATAAGTTATTATCCCCTTTAGAGGTAATCCCCCTAGCTTAGCCCCTAAGCCCACACACTTAGCCTCCTCCCTTACCCAACCTAGTGTAAGCTCAGTCCCCCATCACTCTTTCTTCGTGGCCGGTCTGCATGCAGCGATGTTTATATTTTATTAATGACCTGCATAACTACATATACAAAATTAGGCTCCCGGCATTTAACACCTAGGCTCTCCGGCCTAATCACCAAATAAGCCTCCTAGCTTATTATACCTTGGCTCACCAGCCTACAAAACATGTTTACAATTTATAAATACAACTGAGGCTCATCCTTGGGGATATTACAGTGGGAGATTACCTCTTCGATGCATTTCAAGTTCTATTGCATTTCCGTTATTCCTCGACCGAGGTGAGCAATGGATTGATAGTCAATTTCTTGGCCTGTTTAAAAAATGGCGACGTTGAGACATTAGATTCGTATCAATACGAATTGGCATATGATTTTATTATCATTCCTTTCATCTTGGCTAGTCATTCCTTTCAGATTGTCTAATATTCTGTATGATGGATGATATATTTTGGCCATTTACAAACTCCTTTGTGGTCATATATCTGGATGAGGTCCTCATCTTTAGAAAAACCTAGGAGGAACATTTGAATCACATTAAACAAGTCTTGGGCACTTTGCGAAAACAAAAGTTGTATGCCAACTTGGAGAAGTGTTCCTTCGACATGTAGAGAATCCAATATTTAAGATACATCATTGATTAGCAGGGTGTGCATGTGGATCTAGACAAGATCCAAGTCATTCGTGATTAGTCATCTCAAAGACATTGACCGCGCTTCACAACTTCTTGGGCCTTGTCAACTTCTACCGCAGGCTTATGTTGGTTTTCTCTCATATCGCTTGGACCCTAAGCCAAGTGACCAAGGGTGGAGTAAAGGCCAATTTTTTTTGCGCTGCATCACAACATAAAGAATTCGAGAATTTCAAATTCCACCTCTTCTTAGCACCAATCCTTATTCTGTCAGGCATGCAAAAATCGTTTGAGATTGAGATAGATGCTTTAGATTATGCTATTGGTGCAATCCTCACTTAGCACATGCATATGGTGGCCTATCGTAGTGAAACACTGTTTGATGTTTTTCAAAAATACCCCACCTACGATAAAGAGATGTACTCCATTGTCCAGGCATGTAGACAGTGGAAGCATTACATTATGGGGAAGGAAACAATCATCAACACTTATCATAGAACTTTACAATTCATGAAGACATATGGAAAGTTATGGAATGACCACCATCAGAAGTGTTCCATGCACCTACAACAATTCCACTTGAACATCGAATACAATAAGGGAAACACCAACCATGACACAGACTACCCTAGTCGACCCTCAGTTGTTGCTATAACTATAGTTCTTAACTCCTATGGGAATGCGATGTTCGGGTGGCAATAATTATACAATTGTGACTTCGAATTTTCTGCCACCTATCAAACATTGAGCACAGAAAAACTAGTTCCAAACTTCCATCTCCAAGATGGACTGATATGCCATATGAGCCACCTATGCATTCCTTCAAGTGAGCATGAAAATATAATTTGGGAATCTTATTACAGTCATACAGTAGGCACTTTGGTGTGGAACAAATAGTGGTCGTACTTCAAAAGCATTTTTATTGGACAAAGCTTCAACAAGATGTTTGCAAGTACATCGGATCTTGCACTACTTGCACCATTTCCAAACCTTCCATCAAGAAAATTTGGTTATACACCCCTCTCCCTACTCTAGATAGGCCTTAGAAGTCCATCTCCATGGATTACATGTCCTCTCTGCCTTCAAGCAAGCATGGGAATGACTGTGTCTTCGTGGTTGTGGATCAATTATCTAAGATGAAAGTTTTTGCACCCTATAGGAAGAGCATCATAGTTGATGTCACCACTAAGATATTATTTGAATGTGTTTGGGTTCATTTTTGGCTCCCACGGACCATTATTTCAAATTGAGACAATGGGTTCCTGAGTACTTTTTGTCCCATCCTTTGGTCGATGATGGACACCATTTAGTTGACCAAATCAACTACCTTCCACCCACAAATTGATGGAAAAGTAGAGGTAGTAATCGTCATGATTGTCCATATCTTGAGGATGCACAATTACAAACATCCACGCACATATGATGAGAGCCTTCCTTATGTTACACACAAATACAACAAATCCCTCCACATCTCTATTGGCCACAACCCTTTTCAGGTGTGCTTGGGGTTCCATGCATTGGCCCCCATTCCAACTACAAAGGAAGATTTCTCCAATGCTCAGACGAAGGTTGATTGAGAAACCAAATTTGTTGAGCGAATATATCACATCGAAAAACAAGTTCAAGATATTATGTATAAATACAACACTAAATACAAGCAGTGCCATGAACAACATTGGGTACCACACAAGTTTTTAGTGGGAGATAAGGTATGGTTGCATTATCATAAAGGCCACCTCAGAGGACCCCATCAGAAGCTCTTCCCACTTTGATACATACATTGCACCATCACCAAGACTGTGGGGTGATAATGCTTTTGAAGTGTTTTCCTTTTCCTTAGCTTCCACCTAGTATTTAATGTGGAACTTCTTTGACCATATTTTCCACCTCTCCTTGACACTTCAGTTGCAACCGAGCACTTGGCCCCTACAAAACACAATCCTGAATTCATTGGATAGATGAAATTTGATGAGATCATGAACACCAAGACAATGGGAACCTATCAACCAAACATCCAACTCTATTGGGTCGTCAAAGTAGGGCTACTTCTTCACCAGGGAAAGTGGCTCACAAGGAGTCATATTAAAAAAATGTTTCCCAATACGATGAAGGAAATCGATGCAATGGGAACCATTCCTTCCTAAGGGGAGAGGAATGATCCAGGTGGATACTAGTGGCCACCCACCTGTTCCACTAATTCAGAATGGTTCCACATCTTGGAAATTTTTCTATGCTTTTTTGGGTACCGAACTTTTGGGGGCGTTATAGGGACCTAAACGACATTTTATTAACACAAAAGCGCTTTCCTAAGATCGAAGGTAGATTCCAGGCCGAAAATTATGTGTACTCCTTGAATAGACTTTTAATACGAGGTATCGAGTGCCCAAAATGGAGATCAAATGCAAACGTTGTTGTAACGTCCCCGACCATCAACCCACTCGTCGGGCAATGCTACTACGCGAAATAACACTTATACTTATATTTATAACCTGCATATTAAAACAAAGTAATAGATTTAACTGAAGAATATAGAGTAATCAAAAGACTATTGGTACATACAAAAGTAATGGAATTAACAGTAATTTATAACTGGAACAGAATACATGATAATATTACTAGCATCACAAACATGTATTTTAATTGAAATTAAGACATGCATATACTTATCTTTGAAACTATAGTAACTCCACCAACCACGTGCATACCTTCCATGAACCTCCCAACCTTAGACCTTACTTCTCATCACAATCAATAGTGGGTCACCCTCAAGATGGGACTAAGCTCCACTCCTAGGCAGGGAATCCTAGACTATGTTGGGGTTACAGGAAAACTGCACAGAGAAACCAGAAGGATTCTCTCCAAGAGTCTTCTTACGCCCACTAGTCAGGACGCCCATTCCCCACATGTCTGTTCTGCCTGAAAGTATACACCTTCACAAGCACATTCTATCGGTGCTTCACCTCCCCTCTGGTCCTCGATAATAAGCCAGATCAGGAATTCTCAGAGCTTCGTAGCTGGTGCTGGAATCTCCCTGGAAGAAACCACTCCCAACAGACTCTCTCTCCTAGAGAGAGCTGCTCACAGGCCTGACAACCTGCCTCTTCTACCATAGGCCTAACAACTTGGTTCTTCAACCAGTTTTCAACTCAATTCCTGCAAGATCAGGATAACAACAACAAAAACAACTTTTGGCTAACTCATGGGTGATAGCAGTAAGAAGAAAATAGGGTATGGAAATTAGAAATGGCAACATGCCACTAAAACACAACACGGTTCAGGTAACACTCGTTTTCAGGATGCGTGACAAGAAATTCACGTAGAGTTTGAACACCAACTCAACAGTTTCGACATATGGTGTATCGACTTCTCAAGAAAACATCACAGGCTTCGGGTTTTAGAGCTGTGTGAGGCTTACAGAACTCAGAAGCAGAGATTCTATGGTTCAGATGACAGACTACCGAATGGAAGACGAACCCCCTCCACAGCTCAATCTTTGGGTTAAATTGCATGTTCGAGGGCTGACACATGTCGCCCATGAGGCTGCATGCACTCCATCGGCATGTGTTCCATTTTGTACACGTCCCCCCTTCCAGGAACTTAGGATAAAAACATACATTTCACACCACTTTGGAATAGTAATAAATTATTATTCCCAAGGACTTAAGCCCCTAATCTTAGCCCCTCTTTTCAACCTTTCAACCCCCTTTTCCCTTACCCACTCTGTGGAATCTTAGTCCCCCATCACTCTTTCTTCGTGGTCAGTCTGCACGCAATGATGTTTAATATTTATTAATTTTCTGCATATTACATATACAAAAACAGACTCCTAGCCTTTAACACTTAGGCTCTCTAGCCTAATAAACACATAATCCTACCAACTTATCAATACTCGGCTCACCAACCTACAAACATGATTTAAAATTCATAAACATGATTACAACAGGGCTCATCCTTGGGGATATTACAATCCCTTCCCCTTATTTTTGCACTGTCCTCAGTGCAACTTTCACACAACATTAATAAGTTTTTCAAAATCTTCATAAAGATGTGGGTATTCTTCCCGCATAGCATCTTCATGTTTCCAAGTCGTGTCCTCATAACTGTACTAGGTCCACTAGACCTTTACAAGCCCTATGGCTCGATTCCGAAGCTGTTTTCTTTTCCGGTCCAATATGTGCACATGATGCACTTGCAAGACACCTTCTTGCTCCACCTGAATCACATTCCAATCGATTACATGATTAGCATCAGGTATATATTTCTTAAGCAATGAAACATTAAACACATTATGTATAGTCATCGATGCAGGTAATGCAAGCATATATGCAACTGACCCAATCCTTTCTGGGATTTCAAATGGCCCACAAAATTTGGCTACCAACTTGGCGCAGTTTCCCAACTTCAGGGAACTTCTATTAGCTTTTAGTTTTAGGAAAACATGGTCACCCACTTTAAACTCTCTGTGGGTTCTGTTCTTATGAGCATAACTTTTCTACCTGTCTCGGGCAACTTTCAAATTCTACTTAATTTTTAGCATCTATTCTTCCAGTTCCTTGAGAAAATTTTGCCCCACTATTGCCCTATCAGCTGGATTATCCCATCTTACCAAAGTATTGCACTTTCTGCCATAAAGTGCTTCAAATGGGATCATCTTCAATGATGCTTGATACCCATTGTTGTAGGCGAATTCTACCAAGTGTAGGTAGTCTTCCCATTTCGATGGTTTGTCCATCACATACATCCTTAGTATGTCTTCCATTACTCTGTTCACCCTATCTGTCTGTCCATCAGACTCAGGATGATAAGTTGTGCTAAAGTTCAGATTCATTCCGAATCCTTTAAACAACCCCTTCCAGAAATTTGAGGTAAATTTTGAGTCTCTGTCAGACATAATTGTCTTGGGAATTCCGTGCAATCGTACCACTTCCTTCATAAAGATATCAACAACATCCATTGCCTTGTGAGTAGTCTTTAACGGAATGAAATGGGAAACTTTCGTAAGCTTGTCCACCACCACCATGATTGAATCATGCTGCTTTCCTGTTCTGGGCAATCCTGTGATGAAATCCATTGTCACTACTTCCCACTTCCACTCAGGAATGGGTAAAGGTTATAGCAACCCTGTTGGGTGCCTATGCTCAGCTTTAACCTTTTGGCATTCCCTACATCTAGCGATGTATTATGCAATCTCTTTCTTCATATCTGGCCAAAAGTAATGGCTCTTGACTGCTGCCATAGTTTTTTGATATCCAGGGTGCCCTGCATAAGGCACATTATGCATCTCATGCAAAATCGAAAGTTTCAAATCATGGACATTAGGTACATAAAGTTTGTTCTTGTATAGAAGTATTCCATTAGTTTCCAATTTATAAATATCCACTTTCTATGGCATCTTACCTTGTTGTAGCTTTGCTACCAAATCCCTGTACTGCAAATCCGCATTTGTAGCTTCCAAAATTCTGCTTTTAATATCAATTCAGTACATGCTAATTGCTGTAGCATGTAATTCATGTAGTCTTTTGCTGAGTGCATCAACCACTTTATTTTCCTTCTCTTTGATATGCTTGATATCAAAATCGTACTCAAAGAGAAACTCCAGCCACCTACTCTGTCTAGCGTTCAAGGTTGGATGATCAAACAAATACTTCAGACCGTTATGGTCTGTTCTCAGTTTGTACCTCCTTCCCATGACGTAGTGCCTCCACTTCTTTAGAGCATGTACTATGGCTGCCAACTCCAGATCATGAGTTGAGTAGTTCCTTTCGTTTTCTTTCAACTTTCTGGATTCATAAAAAATTACGAATCCATTATGACCGAGGAATCCTCCCAGTCCTTCTTTGCATGCGTCTATGCATACCGCAAAATCTTCATTCGTATCTGCAATCCTCAGGATTGGAGCACTAGTTAACAGTTGCTTCAACTGCTGGAAGCTTCTCTCACAATCCTTTGTCCACTGAAACTTCTTCTCCTTCCTTTGCAAGGAAGTGATAGGGTGAGCTATCCTCGAGAACCCTGCGATAAAACTTTTGTAATAACCAACCAATCCCATGAAGGATCTAACTTCTATGACATTATTTGGTGCTGACCATTCTCTAATGGCCCCAATCTTCTCAGGATCTACAACTATCCCATCCTTCGAAATAATATGCCCTAGGTAATGGATCCACTCCTAGTAAAACGAACACTTGCTCAACTTGGCATACAGTTGGTGCTCTTGTAGCACCTGCAATACCATCCTCAGATGCTGCTCATGCTCTTCCTCCGACTTGGAATACACCAGGATGTCATCCAAAAATACTATGACAAACTTGTCCAAATAGTCCTTGAATACACCATTCATCAGGCACATAAAAATAACGGGGGCAGTTGACAACCCAAATGGCACCAGTATGAACTTGTAATGACCATACCTTGTTATGACGGCGGTCTTGTTGATGTCTGTATCCTTTATCCTTATCTAGTGATATCTCAACCTGAGATCTATCTTCGCATCCTTCAACTGATCGAAGAGGTCATCAATCCTCGATAGAGGATACTTGTTCTTAACAGTTACTTTGTTTAACTGTCTGAAATCAATACACAACCTCAACGTTTCGTCCTTCTTCTTCACGAAAAAGACCGGGGCTCCCCAAGGTGACACACTTGAGTGTATGTACCCCTTCTTCAGAAGATATTCAAGCTGCAATTGCAATTCTTTCAACTTTGGCATACTCATTCTGTAAGGAGCTTTCGACACTGGAGCTGCTCTATGAATCAAGTTTATAGAGAAATGAATATCTCTCTTTGGAGGCAGTCTGGGTATCTCCTTAAATACATCTTCAAACTCTTTTAGTACCACATGATCTCCAATCTTTGAGACTTCATCCCTAGATGCTTCCTCCACATGGGTTGCAAATAATTGACAACCTTTTCTGTAGCACTTCTTCAGCTGCATCGCTGAGATTTATCTAATAGCAACAACTCTGGAAATTCCTTGGATTGTTTTCCGATCTCGTTCCTCATCCAAGAAAGTGAAGGTCTTGTTACGACAGTCCAAGATGGAATGCTGTTGGTCCAACTAGTGCATCCCAATTAGACAATCATAAGAACGTAAAGGCAGAACATTCAATTCAACCTTTGTGCTCTGATACCATATTGTAACGTCCCCAGCCGTCAACCCACTTGTCGGGCAACGCTACAACACAGAATGACACTTATATATATAACATGCATATTAAATCTAATTAACATATTTAACTGAACAATACAGAGTAATCACAAGACTACTGCTACATACATAAGTAATGGAATTAATAGTAATTCATAACTGCAACAGAATACATGATAATATTACTAGCATCACATACATGCATTTTAATTGAAATTAAGACACATGCATATACTTATCTTTGAAACTGTACTAACTCCACCAACCACGAACCTCCCATCCTTATACCTCACAACTCATCACACTCAACAATGGGTCACCCCCGAGATGGGACTAAGCTCCACCCCCAGGCAGGGAATCCTAGACTAGGCTAGGGTTACAAGAAAACTACACAGAGCAACCAGAAGGATTCTCTCCAGGAGCCTTCTTACGCCCACTACTCACGGACTCTCATTCGCCACATGCTTGTTCTGCCCGGGAATATACACCTTCACAAGAACAGTCCATCGGTGCTTCACCTCCCCTCCTGGCCTCGACAACAGGTCGGATCAAGAATTCTCAGAGCTTCGTAGCTGGTGCTGGACTCTCCTCGGAAGAAAACCGCTCCCAACAAACTCTCTCTCCTGGAGAGAGCTGCTCACATGCCTGACAACCTGCCTCTTCTACCACGGTCCTGACAACTCGGTTCTTCGACCAGTTTTCAAATCAATTCCCGCAAGATCAGGATAACAACGACAACAAAAACTTTTGGCTAACTCACAGGTGATAGAAGCAATAGGAAAACATGGTATGGAAATAGGAAATGACAATAGGTCACTAAAACACAACATGGTTCAGGTAACACTCGTTTTCAAGATGCATGACAAGTAATTCACGTAGAAGTCGAACACCGACTCAATAATTCTGACAGATGGTGTATCGACTTCTCAAGAAAACATCACGGGCTTCAGGTTTCAGAGCTGCACGAGGCTTATAGAAATCAGACGCAGAGATTCCTTGGTTCAGATGATGGACTGCCGAATGGAAGACAAACCCCCTCCATGGCTCAATCTTTGGGTTAAATTGCATGTGCTAGGGCTGACACATGTCGCCCATGAGGCTACATGCACTCCATCAGCATGTGTTCCCTTTTGCACATGTTCCCCCTTTCGAGAACTTAGGATAAAAACATACATTTCACACCACTTTGGAATAATAATAAATTATTATTCCCAAGGACTTAAGCCCCTAATCTTAGCCCCTCTTTCCAACCTTTCAGCCCCCTTTTTCCTTACCTACTCTGTGGAAGCTTATTCCCCCATCACTCTTTCTTCGTGGTTGGTCTGCACACAATGATGTTTAATCTTTATTAATCTTTATACAAAAATAGGCTCCTGGCCTTTAACACTTAGCCTCTCCAACCTAATAAACACATAAGCCTACCAACTTATCAATACTTGGCTCACCAGCCTACAAACATGATTTACAATTGATAAAAATGATTACAACAGGGCTCGTCCTTGGGGATATTACAGTTGCGCCCCCGAGAAGTTGCCATATCAACTGACGACATTGGGCCCCACAAACCTTTTGGCATTTCATCTTTTGGGGTTAGGGTTTTCTCATCAATGCTTTATTTTAAAAGGCCTTTTTGGCCTCTTTTTAATCAACTTTTTGCGAATGACCATAGCCAACACATCTTTCTCTTCAAATATAAGCTACCTCCAATATAGGTAGCTTGTGTTCTTTGCATTTTATAGTCTTTTGTCTTCCATACGTTCATTAATAGAATCTGAGTTTACTATATTACAATGTTCCTTGCAATATCTATGTGCATTCCCTTGTTATATCTATGCTCTTATGCAGTTCTCATTATAATCTGGATCACTCCACTGACATTCGACATCAACTCATTAACACATTAGGATGGGTCATACATAACAATAGTTGCATCATCTAGTTCCAATTGAAGACCCTTTGTCTTGTAAGACTATCAATGCCTTTAAGCAATAACACTTAACATATTTTCTCCCCATAGGTTCTAGGGCCCCCTCTCATAAGAGAATTCCTTTACTGTTACTAGAATCCCAAAGGGTGATGCATATTTCGACGTCACAAATTCCCCAACTACAACATTATTGAATTTCTTTCAGACAAGTTCATCATGTTCAGACCTGAGCCCAAAGCACACATGCCTGTCATTGTAATGTATTTTGATAGTTTCATGTGCATGGGAAATTCTTTCCTCATTTGCATACAAGATTATTTTGACATGGATGTTTGGTTATTTTTAGGTGGGATTCATCACTTCTCCATGAGATGTCCTTTCTTCTTCGTCACGACTCTCTTTCTCTCTCTCTCTCTCTCTACAACAATTTTGTATAGGTTACAAGCATGTGGGATAGAAAACAATGATGCATTTTGGCTATACGATATCTCTTAACCTCTCACATCAAGGGGCAATTGTTATCGCTTTAAGTTTTCTCACACATGACAATTGGGCTTGTTTGAAAACATGATCAATGAACAATAACACAACAAAGCAAGGCTACCTCATGGCTTCTTTATATCACTTCAAAAGGGTTTGGAAAACATTATAAAAGTGGGTTTTCATACACTTGTGTGGCTTTTCCTTCACTAACACATGTGCAACTTGTGCGGATTTTCCTTCACTAACACATGTGCCTCTAACACATGTGCAAATTTTGTGGATTTTCCTTCAAAAGTCACATGAGACTACCCACACATGCAAAGCACACTTCTTTAATGCAATTAAGAAGAAAGGCCTATCTCAAGTACCTCGAGGTTAATGCCAAACAAATTTGAGCTCCATCTCATTCATGAGTAATTTGGCCTCCCAAAGTCTCCATCAAACTTTGGGATCTGCATTTCAAATGAGGATCTTTCACACATGAGCTACTTCTTCATAGAGCTTGGAATTCTATAAATGAGAGCCATGAGGCAACATTTGGAGAAGATTTTTTTTTCAAAGTTATGTGTTAGAAATGAGATTGAAGACCACTTGTCTTTCTTTCTTATCTCACCAATCCATAACCCTCCTTCAAATGTTTTAATTATCTTGAAATTAAAATTTATCTTAAAAAAAATTTAAATGAATTTTTTTTATCTGTTTTGAATTTGAAATAATTTAATTTTTAAAATTTAAGTAAACTTTTTTTTTCCAATTATTTATAAGATTTTAAAATCATGAAAAATACATTTTAGATATATTAGTAACATAAATCACGAGTTGCTTGATGATCAGTGTAACATAAATCACGAATTGCTTAAGTTTTTCTGTATGGGTTTATTCAAAGAAATGTTTAAGCTTATAAAATAAAGTGTAACATAAATCATGAGTTGCTGAATGATTGCCATGCCTTTTTTCTTTTGGCAAAAATGAACTGAGTTTAATTCATGTTTTACACATAATTATATGGGAAGTCTGCATCGTGTTTTCTTATGATAAGCTAAAAGTCAAAGTACCATTTGAAACGACAACTACATAGATCTCCAGCATAGATCTCACTTTAAATGCCAAATCATAGATTTCCA
>JASDQU010946475.1:1985-13930 GCA_032191745.1 Picea mariana | reverse complement strand
AAAAGAACAAGTCGTGGAATTGAGCGGAGAAGTGTTGGGAAACATTCTACGAACTAAAGCACAAACTTGTCTTGGCACTTATGTTGAAACTATCGAACTTTGAGAAGTCATTTGAAGTGCAGATGAATGCTTCAGATTTCACCATTGGAGGAGTTTTGTCACAGGGTGATCATCCAGTGGCCTATGAGAGTAGAAAGCTTGCAGCGTTTGTCGGTTCCGAAGAGACCACGGGTGAGTGTCTCAATGGACTTCATCACTTAGCTTTCAATTGCATAGGGGTATGGTGGGATCATGGTAGTGGTTGACCATTTTTCCAAGTATGCCATCTTCATGCCAACGAAGGTGCCTTGTGCTGTGGAGGAAGTTGAGAAGTTGTGTTTCATAAATGTTGTGAAGTAGTGGGGTCTCCCATTGAGCACTGTGTCAAATAGGGACACAAGGTTCACATGGTGGTTTTGGACAAACTTGTTCAAGCTTGTTGGAACCAGGTTGTTGATGAGTACGAGCTACTATTCACAAACCGATGGGTAGACATGACATATCAATTGTCTCTTTGAGGATTACTTGAGGCATTTTGTGAGGGCAGGCCAAATGAACTGACTAGAGTTGTTGGATGCCACCCATTCTAGTTACAACATGTGGAAGAGCTCAATGATGGGATACAATCCATTTGAGTTGAAAAATGGGTAGCGACCTTTGACACCACATATGGTTCTACAAGGCCACTATGGGCACAACCCATCAACCTTGGGGTTCATGAAGGGATGGAAGGATAGATTGGAGATGGCTCATGTTCTTGATGAATGCAATGGAACAAATGAAGTCTTGGGCAAATCATGATAGGCGGGATGTAGAGTTCAAAGTGGGCAACTTGGTCTTGCTCAAGTTAGGCAAAGTTCAAGCCACCCGATGACATGGTTGGTGCACTACTGCGAATGTTTGAAGGTATGTTCAAGGTACTTGAGAAGATTAGCAACATCACCTACAAATTGGAGCTACCAACCCACACGAGGGCTCGCCATCTGATTTTCCATATAAGTTAGTTGAAACTTTGTAGGATTGATGAAGATGATCCTAGTAGGGTTGCACCATCTCGAGCCCCTACATTTATCATAGGCAGACCAGAGTTGGAAGTGGAGGAGATACTTGCACCCTTCGAGGAAATTCAAAGGCATGAGTACTTTGTCCACTAGAAACACAGACTTGAAGAGGAGAACAATTGGAAAAGGTGGGAAGCATTGCAGTAGTATGAAGATAAGGTCTAAGACTTAGAGAAACAAAACCTTGGAGCACTTAGACATGTGTTTGTTGGACATTGTTGGGATTGCAACGAGTTTAGTGGGGAAGGATGTAAGACCTCCACCTACGGATGGTAGTGGGTGTGTTGCTAGGTTGGACGTGGAAGGTTGTCTCAAAAGTATGGAACACTAGATGTGCTTGCCCAAATGATTAGACAAAGTGGTGAGCCGTCCATGTTTCCTATATACGAAGGTTGGGACACCTTGGATGCACACAACGAACATGTAGACCCAAAGGAGCGACTCGTTCCATGACATGCATATGTTGCCTTCTAATGGATTGAAATGCAATTGAACTCATTGACCCACTTGGACACACAACTTGGGGTGCACTTGGGTGTAGGTGAATGGAATGGCCAAGTGGATAGGATGACCTGGGCAGGCTCGAGACAACCCAGCGAACATGACGACTCGGGCAGACGAGACGACTTGGGTGAACCTGACACAAGTTAGAACGATTCGATTGACGATTGGCTTGAAGTGAGATGAACAGCACTTGGGTCCACTTGGTATGATGGGGCTTGCTAGTGCATGATAAGACTCATATAAGTATGTGGACACCTCAATGAGCTAAGGCATTTAAGCAAGTGAGTTGCAAGAGTCATCAAGTGGTCCGCAGGAGCCAAGTTTAGGGTTAGGCATTACAAGTTGACTTGCATTGCCTAAATGACAAAGAGATGTAACAACACTTACAGGAGGCAGGCCTATGGATGCTTCAAGGGTTGGATTGACATTTCGTTAGTTGGTTGCCATTTTACTTGTAATATGTAAATGAGCTGCAGGTAGATTTGTTGCGCTCTTCTATTGTACTTGTAACATTTTTTATATAATGAAGAGTTAGGGCACTTGTGTTGGTACCCATCCATCTTTGTGTTCTATGGTTGTCGCTTGTGTATTAAATGTTACTATTCATTGTATGCTTGTGTTGGCTAAGTTGTGAAATTAGCTAAGTATAAGAGTTGTTGGGATGTTTTAAGGTTGTGATTGGACATATGCCTATGTGTTAATTGTTGGATGATCTAAGTTGAGTAGGACTTGGCATTGCGTCTAATTATTGTAGCTTAAAGTGAAGTTATGGGCATACTTTACGTGAAGAGGTGTAGTTTGGTTGTCATAGGCGTAGGTTGGTCAAGCCACAACAATCGAGGCAATGTAGTGCCACATGACTAGAGATGACGAAATGAAAAATTTCGGGCAAGACTCTTAGGATTGTGACAACAGGGATGCAGTTCCGTTCGATGGTGTCTTGAAGCCATGACTCCAATTGTGAGTGAATTAATGTATGTAATGTAATAGCTGACACGATAAGATTGCAGTTCCGTTTGGCTCAGGCTCCAAAAGAGGTGCGAGGTTAATGTCCATGAACACATGGTGATATAAATTAATTTTTGGAATTTTTATATTTTAATTAATTTTTATTTTTTATAAATATTTCCAAACCACATAAATTTGTCCCATCATAACTAAGCACCAATAAAAAATTAAAATATTTAATTTTAAAAATTTGATTTTTTTTTTTCAATAAAAAATATATAACGAACATTATATAACATCTAGTATCTAAGACGTCAAAATCACGGATGACACTCTATCTAGATCACACCGACCTTTACCATGACTAGGTTTTTTAAGTTGCTCCTCCTTATAGGGATGGATTTCAAACCAGGGTTACAAAACGAGCCCCATAGAAACCGCTCCATTGACATGGTCGTTGTTTGTTTATGATATTGTTCGAAGACTTTATGGAGTTTAATGCAATTTGTAATCCGAATACCCGTATTTGATGAAAAAGCGAAGTTGCTTAGCTGGTGTTTGTGGCCGGTGGTTTTATGGGCATTTTTATTATATTTTCAAAAGATACTTTTATATAAAAGGCCGTTGTCTCGCATTCAAATTCAAATTCGAGCGGGACATAGTTTTACTATCAATTAATTCGTTTTGTTGTTAGTTAGAGGTTTTATTTATTTATTTACGGGGGCGCTTTYCTGCACTTCTCTTCTATTGATCGGTTATAGATAGCAGAGGAGCACACACAGTGCCTAGATACAGACAATAATGGGTGCCTCTCAGAGCCGGAGAGGAGACCTAGAGAGCTCCGAYTCTGAATCAGAAAATGGAGAGTTTTCTCCTAATTCAAATGGTTTCCATTCTCCCACAGGTAGCACCCCAGGAGACCACAGATCGAGCCCAGCTGCCAATGGCCTCGATGCAAGATTTACATCTCTGTCTCTTAACAGCTCGCCTCAGGTGGACAGCGATGCCCTAACTGTCAAACTGTATCGACATGTTGGAGGCAACTCCAAAGAAGCCAAGTGGGCTGTCTCTGATAAACTGGTGAGCTGCAAGTTTGTCCGAGAAGGAGACGAAGACGAGGATGGAACAGACGAAGATGAAGGGGGTATCACGAAGAAGAGCTTCAGGAGTTGGTTGCTGAGGGTGGGCTCGAAGGTTCGATCTCGGGTGGATAACCATTTGCAGATTCAGATGTTTGATGAGCAATTGAGGGTTGATTTTGTTAGCCAAGGAGTCTGGGCCATGAAGTTTCTGCGCCCAGAAGACTACAGAGACTTCGTTGCGGAGTTTCAGAATTGCATTTTTGAGAATACTTATCTTCTGGAAGCCACGGAAGAGAACAAGGTCAAAGTATTTGGTAAGGATTTTCTGGGTTGGGCCAATCCTGAGGCTGCCGATGACTCTGCCTGGGAGGATGCAGAGGAGGAGCAACCTCAATCGCAAACCCCTTCGGACAAGAATTTCAGAGAAGAGTTCGAAGAGGCGGCCACAGGTGGTATCCAGAGTTTAACTATGGGTGCCCTAGACCACAGTTTCTTGGTGAGCGAATCAGGCGTTGAGGCTGTTAAGAATTTTCATTATGGGATTCAAGGCAAGGGCATGGTTGTCCCCTTCAGGAATGGGGAACTGGGGAGCCGGGGGGCTTCTTCTTTGTCTACTCCCAAGAAGGCATTGCTAATGAGGGCGGAGACCAACATGCTTCTCATGAGCCCTGCAAATGAGGGAAGGCCCCATTCCACCGGTATTCACCAGCTTGATATTGAGACTGGCAGGGTCGTAACAGAATGGAAATTCCAGAAAGATGGAACCCCTGTTACAATGAGAGATGTCACCAATAATAGCAAAGGTTCCCAGATGGATGCCTCTGAATCCACGTTCTTAGGTCTCGATGACAACAGGCTCTGCAGGTGGGACATGAGAGTTAGGCATGGCAATGTTCAGGAGCTTGCCAGCCCTGTGTTGAGTTGGGAGGGTGGGCATCAGTTTTCTAGAGGGACTAATTTCCAGTGCTTTGCCTCAACCGGTGATGGGTGTGTGGTGGTCGGTTCTGGTGATGGGAAGATCCGCCTCTATGGAAAGACATCCATGAGAATGGCTAAAACAGCATTTCCGGGCCTTGGATCGCCCATCACACACGTCGATGTCACCTTTGATGGGAAATGGATTCTTGGTACCACTGATACTTATTTGATTCTCATAAGTACTCTTTTCACAGACAAGGATGGGAAGGTGAAGACGGGTTTCAGTGGTAGGATGGGGAATAAGATTGCAGCTCCAAGGCTACTCAAGCTAACTCCAGTCCATTCACATCTTGCAGGAAAGAAGAACAAATTCCATGGTGGCCAGTTCTCTTGGGTAAGTACCATTGCGCTATCTGCTTAGCATTTTTAGGTTTCAAATGTTTTATTTTGTCTTTGCTTTTATTTAGTTTTTCTTGGACAAGATGCTTCCTATTTCTCTCTAGTTTCAGCTGGGTGGCCGGGCCTCTACCAGCGGTTTCTTTCCCTTTACCTTGGATGGTAGGAGAGTAGGGTTTCCTAGTTCTGTCATTCCCTCGGCATCGTATAGCTGGGCCCACCCAGCCCCAGTCAGTCCCTTAGGGATATTTTCGGCCCTTTCACAGTGATTAATGACTATGACAGCCAGCCAATACCGGTGTCCACTATGGGGCACTCAAATCGCCTCATTTCTGGGGAGCTCTGTTTTCCCAATGAGTCAAAGTTTCATGTGTTTTAATAATTTTTTTTCAAAAATTCGACTATTCAGGTTGTCTTAAAATTGGCCAAAACTCCTAGAAGCAAAGTTCCCATCACATAGGTAAAACTCCGACTTCTGGCATAATTCCAACAAGATTTAAGGCCAAATTTAACCAGAAAACTGAGGCAGTTTGAGTGATTTGAGTGCTCTTTATCCCATGCTGCCCATACCTAAGTCCTTTCCCTCTCCCTCAGTCATCAGGACCTGCAGGACCCTCTCCTGTGCAGCCCCAAGATCCTCAGAGTCTCCCTCAGTCATCAGGACCTGCAGGACCCTCTCCTGTGCAGCCCCAAGATCCTCAGAGTCTCCCTCAGTCATCAGGACCTGCAGGACCCTCTCCTGTGCATCCCCAAGATCCTCAGCCTCTGATTCTCTTATTTTATCATAACATCTGTACTATCTTTTTGCTGAACAGTTAGTTTATAGTTCCTAGCTAGATATTTAGCTCCTTTTTCCTTTCTTCAGCTTCTTACTTTGTGTATTGATCTAAGAGTTGCTTTGCACTCCCATATTGTATTTACATTGGATTACATCTGTTAGTCCCATTAACCTACTTTTGTGATTACTTTTCAAATTTGATAAAATTATCTTATCTTATTATCGTTATTATCATTGTGCCACAAGTACACCCTTTCTCAATCTGGGAATATTACAATGCAGTGTAGACAGCTTACAACACTTGACACCTGAGGAAGATTCCTTTGCTTAAGAAACCATAGGCGGGGTATATATATTCTGTCAAAGTACCTGGGATTTGCACCTTGCTCTTCTCCAATCTAGGATTTTTACAATGCAGTGTAGCCAGCTTTCAAGTCTTTGCCCAGGCATGAAAATCCATATAGTTTTAGTATACATGGGAACATTTTTAGCCTAAAGGAATAACATGGGAACATTTTTAGCCTAAAGGAATAACATGCATTAAGGAGTTGTAAAATTCCCCTATCTTGTACAGGTTCACATCTACATTGAATTGAGAGAAACAAGTTGCACTTTACAACCTGGGTGAAGAGACATGTCAAATCTGTGAATGGGCAACAGTATCGAAATTTGAAAAAAATAAATAGAAATAGGCAACAGTATCGAAATTTGAAAAAAATAAATAGAAATAGGCAACAGTACCGAAATTTGAAAAAAAAAAATGGGCAACAGTACCAATATTTGAAAAAAAATTAGGTTCATAATGGAAAATAATGAAAAATAATGAAAAACTCACAATTAACTACCATAATATAATACAATATAATATAATATAAAATAAAATAAAATAAAATTATATATATATATATCAGCAAAAGGTTTATCACTGTTTTCTTAAACCTCTTAGTTCTTAAATGCATCCAGGGGCAACAATGATCTTTGCTATTCTGTTAAGGGCCTTTTCAGCGTTTTCCCTATTAATTTGACATATGGAAAAACAGAATTACCAGCTAAGGAGCATTGCGTTTTGTCCCCTTGCTATAGGTGGGACTGGGAACGCATAGAAACAAATCATTTTTCTTATGCTGGAAACTGCGCACTCATGATTATATGCTTTGTACATGCACTTGAGATGTTTGTGTTATTTGCAAAGTATTTTCTTCTTTTGACCAAATCGATGTCTCTCGAGTGTTTGATGAATCCCTGCTCATGTGATTTGCGGCCAGTTGATCATGGTTGCCGGGACTGTAATAAATTTGTTCTTGTACGTATATTCGAACCGTTTCAAAGAATCCGATGCCTTTTCTTTTCCACAATTTTTTCTAGAGTTGGTTGCATACTTTCTAGAAGGCTTTGTGGGTCTACTCAATCTTGGTTTGCTGTATGATGTGATACTTTCCCTTGTCAATCTTTCAGCTGTAGATGATTACATGTTATATGAAGTGCCTGGCTTTTTTCCCTTGTTAAGTAGTCCTTTCTATTTTAGATAGTCACCAAATAGGCAGCAGCCTTTTAATTTTCTTGGATAACAGCTGGTCCAAACCAGCCAATAGTCATTTTAATACGCTGTAATACTGCTTTTCTAATAATCAAGTATTTGGTTTACTATTATCTAATATTGTTACTATTTAAATTTTTATGCATTTAAGTTATGACCTACTTGAATGGGGGATGGTGTAAATCCTCTCAATTTTATTGAGTTTATGCTGCATCGTCACAATCTTCGAATGAAAACTTAAGAGATGTGTCTGACACTATTTTTGTTTCTCCAGGTTACGGAGAGTGGAAAGCAGGAGCGACATCTTGTTGCTAGTGTTGGTAATTTTACCGTCATCTGGAACTTCAAACAAGTAAAAAACAGTAATCACGAGTGTTACAAGAGCCAAGAGGGACTGAAAAGCTGCTATTGTTACAAGGTTGTTCCAAAAGATGAATCCATTGTAGATAGCAGATTCATGCATGACAAGTTTGCTATTACAGATAACCCAGAGGCTCCATTGGTTGTTGCAACACCCAAGAAAGTGAGCTCTTTCAGCATAGCAATTGGGCAACAATAACAGACTTTTCATTCGTATTTTTGTGAGCTTTTCTCCATTATGACAGCAACAACTCTTTTCTTGTAACATTTAGGCACATTTCCTTTTCACAGACATTGCTAACTGCTAGGTCACTGTCACGTGCCTAGCATATGTTCCTTGGTTCACGATGACGGGCGTAATGTAACCGTTTTCTTGACCATACATACTATATTTCAATGCCTATTCCACCTTCCACTTACATGGAGATGTAATAGCATTATGCTTACTGCTGTTGCAAATTGTTTTTTGTTTTAAGATATGTTCAGTCATAACAAATATATGAATTTACTTGCAAGCTGGTTTGATATTTTCAACCACCTCATTCATCTTTGCTAGACATTCCTGTTGTGGATTTTGGTAGACAGTATTACAGTTGTTACAGTTTTTAGGAGTGCCAAGCAGGAACACACGACTATCAATCTATATTGTTTTTGTGGATTTGTAAGTTAGGACTTGAAGAAGCAATAACTGATCTTAAGTTCGAAACCTATAAAGTGGGTGAATGTTGATACTATTTTATGCCATGTTGTAAAATGTATTTTTTTGTTAGAACATGTGCTTTTTATTTTTATTTATTTGTCACCAAAGGATTTGCTTTTTGATCTATTACTTCATAGCTAGGACGAACTTAAGGGACAATTGCCAAAAATATTTTGTGCGCAAGCAGCTTGTTAATCATTGCAGAATCGATAAAATAAATAATGATGTTTGAGTGGAATAGAACTAGAATGTTTGTAAGAGAAATAAGAGAAACATGTACAGTGACCAATAAGAATTTATACCGAAATTTTACCCTTTTTAATGACAAATGTTTATATATATATATATATATAATTTTTTGGAATTTTCCAAAGAAAATTTTGTGGTATCCCTGCCTTTTCTCCATAATATTAAGATGGAGGGTGGCTCAAACTGTCAGCCACAATAGTAACTGGTAACCGAGCAGGACTCTGCTGGATTTGAACTGGAGTCTTCAAGGTGAACTGTGCCTTGAAACAGTCCATTCAAACTTATTGTGCTGACCCACTGGGCTTCAAATGCCTGCATATATGCAATAATAGAACAGAATGTTCTCTCATTTTCGAAATCAAATTGCAAAATTAGTCCAAGCTACAGAATGATGAAACTTGATATCCACAGCAGTGGAGGTACAAGTAAAGCTATTACTGAGAACTTTTAAGGGCAGGGCTTGCAGATTAGACTGCTGATTAATGTGTTTGCGGGAGATTATTCTGTTATGTAGGTTTTTACAAATTAGCTCGGATAACCAATGATAGAAGGAGATTTGTTTTCCTTGGCTGTTAGAAATATATCTAACGTGGAAGGGGTCTGGATTCCAAGCGATTGCAAATTGGTCAGTTTGTTTATACATTGTGTATGGACTAGCTTGAGATATATGCTTTTCATATAATTTTTAGGAGGGTGGCAAACCACTGAAAAAATTAATACAGTTGTATCCTGAAAGATTATTCAGGATTCTATTTAGTTCTTTGGGAGGAAACTTGTGCTTGTGTTCAGATTTGAATGTATGTCGCGGCTTCAACATCAGAACATATATGGTTTTGTCATTCGGCCTCTTGGCTTATTTGGACAAAAGTATTATTTTTTTTCTTTTACGAAAACAAAGATTCATAACAATAATAAAAAACAGCCTTGGCTTTAAGGCATAGAATTTACAAAGCGATAGGAGATATCAAAATTCCTCGAGATTATATATCCACAAATAGCAAGGATAAAACAACAATTCTAAGTTGCAGGAAATGTGTAGTACATCGTCATACTATGTGCGTTTTTTAATGGTATCGTATGTGGTATGGCCTTAAAATGCGTTTCTGGCCTTGCAAAAGTGTTCTAGGGGTAAATGAAATGTGATTCTAGGACATACCAGCAGCATCTGAGCATTTATATGAGATGTTTTAAAAAAACTTTAGTTATTTTTTATTAGGTTTTATCAAAAAAGGTTTTGGCTAAACGTTCTGCCTTCTGTTTTTTTGCCGGAATTTGTTGATATAAATTTGGACAAAATTGTTATTTTTTGTTGTTTAAATGTATTTTTGAATGCAAAAATTGATTCAGTGCATTGAAAAACCCTTGGGGCACTTCGATCATTTCCTCACCATATTTCAGGCAAAATCAAACTGAAAAAATTGCCTTGCCACGTTTAGAATACTCTTACCAAAAATATTAACCATTAATGTTAAAATTTTAAGTAAAAATTGTTTTTATTTATTTATCCTTTTCTAGTATTTTATTTAAATTTTTATCATTACTATTAATTGTTCTAGGATGTTTGAGAGGTTCCAATTTTATTAGATTTTATATGGAAAAAGTAGAATTTAATATGCCATTCAAAATTCTGTACACTTCACAGTTTTCAAAATTTTAAAGTAAGCTATGATTAAATGGTGGATGTTAATCAAGATGTTGGTGGTGTTAATTGTTGAACTTCTTTCTCATGTTTTAAGCAAAAATGTGCCATTTACTAAGCCAGAATCATTGATTAGGCATGTTAGGCTTTTTCTACCATATTTTAAGGCTTGTATTAAGTGGTTTCATCAAAATTARACAATTGAGGTAGACCCAAACGCTAGACAAGAAGTTAGAGGCAGGTCTAGAATTTGACAGGTATATACCAAATCTACAAGTTAGCATTTACTGGCATGTAAAATTTGAACTTGTCAAATTGACGTTCCACTGGGTACTTAGCTTACTTAAGCTCTATTGTATAATCTACAGGGCTTGACAGAGGTTCATTCGAAGAGAAAATGAAACAGTAAATGGAATTTGATAATACTTCCCTACTCCCAGTTCCAACAGTATTGATGACTTGCAATTTGCAATGATTGGTGGAAATGTTTTAGCTATGTTTCTATTTCCCCAACAAAACAGATAGTATTTCTTCTTTTGAAATTCCGAAGTGAGTTCAAATATTTTTGTTTTTAAACTTTTTATAGTTTGAGTTAAAATGTTTTTAAATTTTTAATAGTCATGAATATATTTATTATTAGTATTGTATATGTTTCTCCTTATATTGCAAACTCTAAAGGTTTGAAATGCAATTCTCTTTCATTTTATATATATTTTTTTCATTAAGAGGTTTTTGTTACAAATTTTTGTATATTAGAGGCAAACAAAATTTGACACTCATGAATCTGCTTAAAACGTAAAACAAATGACACAAAAAACAAATGATGGACACACAAAACAAATGACCTTCATCAAATTTTCACTTGACAGGTAAGGTAAATTTGAAATTCGAGGTTCATAACTTATTATAGTCATCATCAATTGCTATCCACTAATATGGACTGACTTATCACAATTATTCAAGGAAAACCAAACCACCTGAAAAACCTACTAATAATCCTTAAAGGTATAGGCTTTCACTCCTACCAACTCTTAAGAAAAACATAAACTTTTGTTATTTAAATGTTCTTATTCATTTCTTCATAATGTATATATTTTTAATTTCAATGTAATATAATATTTATAAAATAACACATACTCTATAGTATATACACTTTCCCGTTTTCCAATTTTTTTGAGGGTTACGTTTTCCAAATTTTTGAAAGGTTACGTTTCCTTGCATGTTTTCGTTTCAGAAACTATACACATTTCTTGGTATCATGCAACTTACCAACCACTGATAAGAGGCCACGTTGAAGGGCAGGTATGCCCTTTACTACAATTTCACGGGTTAATGGCGTGCATGGTGTAAGGTTCATGCCTTTATTCTCTGATGAACAAAACAATTGGCTGTAGCGTAGCTGATCTTTTAAGATACCAAAACATTATTGGAGTCACCTCCAATATGGGTCATGTGGGATTTTATCTTTCATGCGTTGTGGGTCACATTCTCTTTCATGAATTATTACCTTTCGAAAATATGGACGTCGAAATCAATTTTAGTTTTTGTTCTTTGAATTTAATTTTTTTAATCTTTAATTGTGATTATTAATATTTAGAGTAATTAAATAATAGTTTTAAAATTTGAATTTTAAAAATAAAAAACTATTGTAAATAATATTTAAAAAAATAAAAATTATTATAAATAATATTTGAAAAAAAAATGATTAAAAATAAAAAATAATTATACATATTC
>JASDQU010946474.1:59193-73413 GCA_032191745.1 Picea mariana | reverse complement strand
GTAGATCACAAAAGTTTTTGTAGTTACATAGGTAATTTTTTTGGATCGTCAAGTGTGTTTTTGTATGTTATTGTGTTGTAGAGTGGTAGCCTTGATTGATTTAGTGAGATTGTTTGATTTTTTCATTTGCATATATGTAGTTTTATAATTATTAATTGTGCATCTCAATATATTGGAATTGTTGTTGTTTTCATCTTCCAATTTGTAAGTGTTGGCTATGTTTATACAAAAAATATGTTAGTATGTTGTTGTTGCTTATGTTAAATGATGTTTTTGTTTGAAACAACCATTATATATTGTTTGGGTGCTTCATTTGGTGATGGAATTTCTTTGCAATGTTGCATATGAACATTCTCTTTTAGAAACTAGACAATGATGTTATGTGGAGAAATGTATTATGGTATTCTATGAATTTGTGATTGGATTATTGTTGCCATTGGTTGAACTAGAGATCTAGGGTTGAGGACAATGAAATTCCATATTATGTTTTTATTTATTTATTTAAGAGGTGGAATGAAACATGGAAATGTCATGAATTGTTCATGTGGCACCACAATGTCATTTTGTAGGGTCATAATGTGTTTCTCGATAGTTCTATACTCATGGTGGGACTATGTGGATTAAAAATTTGTGGTTTTAAATGCCCATATGGTCCTTATAAAATATGAAAAAATTAACTAACTATAAATAGTGTTCAAACTATCTATTAAATATAAAGTGATTATATGGGATGTTCAAGTAAAGTAAATTGTAGTGTTCACATTATATATTAAATTTAGAAAGTGATTATATGGGATGTTCAAGTAAAGTAAACTATGTTGTAGGAATGCCAAAAATGTGCAAGAAATATGTCAAGTGGAAAATCATGTGAATTGGAAAGCATATTAAACCTTAACAAGTAGCTAAAACTCCATAATGTTCATTATGGATCTTAAAGGGACATTTACAAATCTGCAAGGATCCATTATGGATCCATAAGAGATCCTTCAAACATTTTTCCTCGAGCTTATGTGGTCAATTTCGATTTGATATATGTTGTTTGGGTATACCACATTCAATGTATTTGATTTGAGTTGACATTTTTTTCCATACTAAAATGCCTCATGATAAGGGAGAGAGAGAGAGAGAGAGAGAGAGAGAGAGAGAGAGAGAGAGAGAGAGAGAGTTAATATGGTCACATCTCAAGGATACTTTGTGTATCCAAAAATTTCATCATGGACACATAAGGACTCTTTGTGATTCGTCAAAATTAGTGGTTGTGGGGTCACAATAAATGGTTGTAGGATCTCAACTAATGGTTTCAAACTTGTAAGGGATAGTTTCAAACTCACCAAGGTTGGTTGTGGACTCATAATGGGTTGTTGTTGACTCTTAATAAGTTGTTTTAGACTTGGAACAAGTTAGTCCAAACTTACAAGGGATTTTTCAGACTAATAATGATTGGTTGCAAACTTGCAAGGGATTGCTTCATACTAACAATCACCGGTTGCATATTTGCGATGATTTATTGCAAACTAACAATGATTGGTGCCAGGTTCATTTGTGTAGAGTATTTCCTCTTGGATTATTCTCTATGTGTGTTTTATAATTATTTTATATCCCTTAAGCTAAACACTAATGTATATGAGGATCAACATATGCATTTTTGTTAAAATTGTATCATTTAGGTTTTGGTGTATTGTTGAAATGAGTTTTGGATATAGATCTATAAATATAGAGACAAGTCCCATTGGAGATTTTGGAAATGATGTTTACTAGATCCCAGTGTTTGTCTTTTTCATTATACAAGCCTCTCTAAAACATGGTGTTGATTTTGTAGAAACTTTGGTTCTTATATTGGTCCAACAATATGGATGACAATGAAGAATATAAGGATTTTTTAACGAAATATGGAATCACCGTGACATGCATTTTATTGTTGGTTACCTCAAGGACTAGTGTAGGACATCCATTATACCTGTAAAATTTGAAAGTTTGAGGTACATGATAGAGTAGTGATGTATGCTTTTATCACATTTGATAAGAATTCATTGTCATCAAGGAATACCTTGGCATGAACCCTTTTAGAAAAAATGGGGAAAATATAGGGTTGATATGAGTTAGGGATTAGGGTTTTTTTTAATTGTTGGTGACCATTTGTGTTGTAATTTAATATGATTAGGTTTTTGTGATGCACCTTTACAATTAAGTCATGCAAACATTTTCGTATGCAATGTCCTTTAAAGTGAGTTAGTGTTCAATAGGTCCATTGTTTGTATTTAAACATTAAATATGAGGAACACATTACTTATGAATACACTTTGATGAGTTGGAGGTGCTAAAAAATATATAAGTCATGTTCGTTGTTTCTTTTTTAGTAACAAATGTGTGTGTCTTGCATTGAAGAGTGACATGTTGGTATCAGTAAGTATGTGTATTTGTGTAATGTGTGCATAATTAAAAGATAGAAGAGTTTAAGCCATAAGAGCATAAAAATATAAGTATACATTTGTTTAAGTTTAATATTATTTTACTAATGGTCATTTTATTATTTATTGATTACTCATTTTTTTTTATGTATCATTGTTGATACACTACAAAAATGAAGAGAAATGTAGTTTAGTGAATTAAAAAAATGAAAAGCATAGGAAGAAAAGTTATAGTCATCTTAATAAATATTTCAATTTGATAATTGAAGGCATTTATCAAACAAAAATTATATGTCCTAATTTTATTAATGTTTAGAAAATATGAAGGAGGAGCATTTTGTAAAAATAGATTTAGCGGAATATTTGGTTATGTACAAGGTTCTTCTTCCTATGTTAGTTTCCATTATGCTCTGTTGATTATATGGGGAAAAATATGCTCTGAAATTTAAACTAGGATGGGTTCCCCTTATTCACCATATTTTAAAGGGTAAAATATTCAATTGGGCCCATGTTCTTTCTTCCAATATCCAACAAGAAGTGAAAAAGTCACAAGAGGCACCACTGGGATATTGTCCAAGTTTTTTTATGTATGGGTTCCTGATAGATGCATTTTTTCCAGTAACCCCTTTCCCTCTATTGTCTTTGAACTCATCCCTTTCTCAAGATATGGTTCATATTCATTGTTCCAAGTTATAAACTATAAAATGAAAGAAACTATAAAATGAAATTTGTTTTCATTTTGTGATTCTTCTACACATGGATTTAAAAAATCAACTAGCTCCTAGGTTTACTCAAGAATCCATGAACACCATCAAAGAAATAGGAGATTGGTTCATACATAAATATTTTTCTTACATCAGAATTTATGGATCTGAAGGATCACCCCACATTTTTCCGAGATATGTTACCGATAGACTGGTGATTAGAGAGATAACATACCAAACTATTGTCCTTGGTATTGTTGCTTCCTTATAAAGAAATCAAAAGAAACAGTGGTCATCCTTTCCTATTCCACTGGGAATTTATTCCTTATTAAATTCCAAACATGCCTTGAAAGAATTTGAACAACTTGAGATAATTTGGTTAGCCCAAGGAAATTTTAAAAGACATGAACCAATAAGTCTTGTCAAAAGCATTGTAGCATGGTAAAAAATGTTAAAGCCTATAATAATGAATATGATCCATTTGAAATTGTTTTCTAAAGAGTTCAAGAGTATCAAGAGGTATCCCAAAGAATTCACGATTTGAAGAATAGTCCTAAGATGGAGGAATTCTTAGATTCACAATTCAACATAAGTAAATATTTTCTAAAAGAAAAGAATGGAAACAAGGCAATTTATAAGGAGATGTTGAACAAGAAGATGATGTACAATCAGAGTCATAACATAACCAAAAAAATTCATATAGTGATATGAAAATTGATAAACATAATCATAACAAAGATGAATCAGAGAAAGATTATCAAGACAAAGGCAGTGGAGAGACACAAGAAAACATTCAGGACAATGAAGCATCAAAAACTCTTGAAAAATATGTTGAGGGAGGTAAAGGAGATAGTAAGTTACCCAAGGTATTGAACACACCTTTTCAACGTTCATTACAGTTGTCACTGCTATTGATACCACCCAAATTACTTCTATCACTAGAAGGTTAATCTCCACAACGTTTTATTTAGAAAGTTTTCAACCAATTCAATAATTTCTTTTTCCTTTAAACACTTGTACTTTTAGTGATACAACAAATAAAATTATAAAAAGAAGAAACAAGAAGAGAAAAACATGGCAATCTAAGGAAGCCTCACAAGAATTGGTTCATATATGGAACACAACACACTTGAATGAGGAATAATTGCAGAAGAGTTTGTTGATGCTTTAGGGGCCTTCCTAATGCAAACAAATGGTTTGTTAGAAAAACCAATTCTCAATTCAGAAAAGAAAAGAATCAAGTGGAAGAGTTGTAGGAGCAATTAAGTTCTCAATAATCTATCCTATCTAAAGAACAACAGTCCTAGGTTGACTAGTTGATGGAATAAAATAAAGTATATGTTGATACTATTGATAAACTTAGAGTTGAGGAAAATGTTATCATTACATAACATGCTAAGAAATTAGTTGTTCTTCAAGAGGAAACAAAAGGGATGTTCAAGAAGCATGAAGAGAAAATAAATGTTCTAGTGGTAAAAATCAATGAATTAAAGGTAAAGCAAGATAATATAGAAATTATCAAAACATAAGTCATTGGTATAAGTGACAAACTATATAGTCGTCAAGAATTATTTTATGTTAAACTAAATGGAATCAAGTTACAACATTACTAGTTATTGAAGTTTATTGAAGAATATAAAGTTCAATTTGAGAAGCAGAAAGTATCTCATAAGTATTCTGAGAAAGTAAAAACATGGGAAGCAAAGGATGACAATATGCCTAAAGGTTTTTCCAAAATGACTAAAGAGGAGAAAATGAAAATGCAAGCTTCACTAGATTCTTGGTACACGAATTATGATTTATCATAGGACTTAATTAAAGAAACCAATAATAATTTCTCAGGTCTCTAGGATTAGAATCTGGATATTATTGAAGACCATGAAATGCCTCATGTTAAATTTCTTGGTCAAGTCATGCCACTGTCAAATTGTTTTACAGATGTCAACCAACAAAAGGATTCATGTGCAGATGGTATCATGCAGCTTAAATTTTTGAATGTGGAAGCATTCAAAGAGTTCATATCCAAACGAACAGAGTGCTCAATATATATCAAATATTTTCTCTCAAGGTTCAACATAGAGAATAAAGAGATTGCCATGAAACTTTATTGATTCATGTTAAATGAGGATATTCCTCATCCACCTCTAATTTCACCAATGCTAGAAAAGTTTAATATATGGTAATCCTTTATCAAAGAGTGAGAGAATAAAATCAAGAGAGAGTCTACAACTAGCAAAGGAGATATTTCTTCTTGAAATGTAAATTGTTGAAGTAAGTTTCCACTTGGAAGAATTAGTTGAAAGAAAAGAGGAAATTTCACTTAATTTTAGGATCTAAATGTTATTTAATGTAATTTTATATGAGGAGTTAGGGATTGGAAATTGGAGACTCAAACTTATTACTTTTATCAGTTTGAATTTAAATTTGAAGACCCAATTTTTTGTCAAAATTTTAATTGAGTAAAGTGAATATTGTATGATTGTACTTTTGTTAAATCTCACAATTTCCTCTATTCATGTTTTATGTGAACTTTTTTCCATAATTCTATTTATCTGTCAATTGATTGCATATCATATAAGAGAATGCATTACTGTTATCAATATTACTTTTATCATTTATAACAATTTATGTATTTTTATTTACTGTTGAATCAACTTTATGAACTTTTTATAAATAACTTATTTCTCATCATTTTATTTTATATATTATATTCATTTTAAAGTTTAATTGGTAGTAAATAAAAATATATTCATGTGTGATGAATGGGATATTATTTTGTTGTATTGTGGATGAACTAATGGCATTCTAAAACTTATTTATGAAACTGTTGATTTTCATTTCTCTAGTTTCAGACATATAAATTTTCTTTGACTCTGATTGGATGTGGATATAATTGTTATGATCTTATTTAAGTCATATTAGTTATTTATTCGTAACAAATCCTTAGGATAATGAATTTTTTTTGTTCTTGGAAATTAATCATTCATATCTACATCTTTTAATTTTTAAGTACTCCTCTGAGTTGAGATAGGTTAATTAGTTGTCATTTATGTAAATTATATTAAGACACATTACATTATAGATATTAAATGATTAAGTCTCCTGTTAAGGAGAAAATTTCTTTAGTGGAAAACCAAGCCCACATATCGGTTGGAAGTTACCATTCCAAATGAGAATAGGTCTAATTGGGGCTTATGATTGGGTAGATATCCCCTATTGCACGAATAAATTCTTCTATTGATAAAAAATTGGTGCTAGAAGGAGGTGTAACACACCCGACCCCCTTAACCCTACTTAGGTTGGTGGGATGTCAAATTTCTCTTTCACTAAGCTTCTGGTCTCGATTTTTCACCCCCTATTCGACCTCTCTCCCATGTGGCATACACATGGACCTCCTCCATGTCATATGCATCACAATGGATAGTTTTTTGTGTTTGATTTGGAAGTGAAAAATCTTCGAATTCATTTTCCTTCATCGACAATCCTTCATCAAAGCACGACAACAAAACCTAGGAACAAATGTTCTCAATTGAACAGCCAAGGTTCACTCTTATCGAGCTATATCAAAAACCAGTGGTGTTTCAGGATCATTTCCCATCGGGAGATTAGGTTATGTGATTCCCTAATCTATTCTTGATATAACTTTTTCGACAACCCTACTTCTAAGATATCCAACAGTCGTTGAGTTGGGAATATTAATGGTCTTGATTTACTCAACAACTTAAAATCACGCAATGGCTAATGCCTCTTATAATCTCCACCCAATACTTGGCTTGTGGGGTCTACTGAGAATTCTATGGCTGAGATATTATCAGGATGCTTCACCTACAAATCAATGGTCCTCTCCCACTCGATCCCCTTCCATCGAAAACTTCCCACTCTATGCAACCACATGATTTCCTGAACAGTTCTTCCAAGTGACAAATCCTTCGATGGATTTGATGACCATCAGACCCTCATATCCAATGGTCAGTGTTCTATCAGATCTAATAACTACTCGGTGGTTAACTGGCACTATCAATTCGATGGATTCTCTTTTCGGGATGGATCATTACCAAATACAACGTATTTAGTCTCATCATCCTCAACCTCGATAGATATATGGCTCAAGTCTCTCTCGATATTTCAGTATCAGATATTTCTCATCAGAAATTCCATTCATCCCTTCCCACGGAATTTCCCAAAATCCTCTTTTCTGACATGCTTACCAGCTTAGCACTTGACATATCAATGATATAGATCTCATCGGCTTACTCTTCCAAATAGATCGATGAATCTCATCGACTCGGGGATTTCCCATTAGGAAAATTCACCAAAGCCACGTTTCCAAGTTTTCCCAAAGTCTCCTCCTTCCAATGGGTTTCCTCCAAGGCTCGGATCTCCGATGAATGATTGAGATCTGATCTCCTCACCAAATCAATGGCTACTATTTTCTCTTAGTTTAAACAAGGATTTCAATGGGGTTAAGGATTATTTCTAGACTTACCATATCTGTGGTCTTTCTGTGGCGTCTTCCTGCAGAGGTTTTAACTCTACTCCCTCAGTGTTATAACCTACATCTTGAACAATAGATAAACACTCTACCAAGAACCCCAAATGAAGGTTTACATATCCTACAGATTTCCCATTCAAAATCTAGGGAAAACACATGGTCATTGTCCTTCCATGCAAAATTGTCAGAGTTAATTCATTAACCTTTTAATAGGAGATTACATTACTCCATTTGAATCCATATTTACTTTCATTCATCATATTCAAACTATTATTAAGAACATAATGCAATTTACAACCAATAATAAACATTGAATGTAAATATAAAGGAAACACTTATATATGTTTAGTTATATTTTCAACCAACCAACTAATTGAGGGTGAATGCCTTTCCACCCAACCGTAGGAAACATTGCACTTATTCCTTTCTATAGCAAGCCACACTCATGATAGGCCATGATACCAGTGGGGGACTGTCACAGGTTTGCTAACAGGTTAAGGAATGGATTAGGAAGGCTACTCACCTTCATTCCAGTCGAAACCAAAGAAATCCCCTTCTTCCCACTGAAATTAGGACCTCCATGATCTTACCAAGTACCTTCCCATCTGGATTTCCTCTCCACTAGGGAGTCCCTTCTCTACTACATAGTCCCTCGACATCCTCCCCTTACTAGTGTGGATTTATTTCCAACAAGAAAAAACCCGTAGTCCTCTCAGCTCCAATTTGGATATGGATATTCTTTGTTCCATAGTGACCATTCATCTCTTGGGAAAAGCTTCCTATGTTCTTCATGAAAAATTCCCAATTTTCTTTGTTTCTCAGGTTTTTGTGGTGAGCTCAATATTCTCCTTCACATCACCATATATTTGTGAGTCTGGCTACTCATCTTCGGGTGTGAATGTTTTGTCTCTTGTATATTGTGTGTGTGTGTGTGTGTGTGTGTGTGTTACCCCTTCTATTTGTCCCCTCTTCCTCCTCATTCCTTTTCCTCAACTAGAACAGTCTCTCATTTCCTAGGATCCCAACTCTCTTCTATCAGAAGAAAAATATTATGGTTCAAGATCCCAAATAGATGGGGCAACCCTATGTACTTATGGTTGACAACTACAGTCTACCCTTCACTCTTCCAAGTACCAAATCTGAAGGCAATTATAACTGCTCCAAATACCCGATCAGGTATTATTAACGTGTTTCTTGTGGTCAAGGAGAACAAGGTACTTTGTAAAGGCTAGGAATTCAAGTTTTTGTAGGTGTGAGTTGGGTTTATGTGAAAGATTCCTATTTATGTTAAAGATTCCTATTTTCTTCATTAAAACTTCACAGTCCCCACCCCCTCACCAACTCCCACTTATGGTATCATGTCCAGTATTGTAAGTCTTCCCTCTAAGTCATTTGATTGGTTTTTTTATTAACATAAACACAATTAAAGTCTTCATCAAATATAATGCATGAAGTCTTAAACATAATTATAGACTTGGGGGAAAAAAGGTGTTACAGGAGGGACAAGTGACATGCATGATTGGTAGAGAATCTCATGGTATCATGTCATCCTATTCATATCATACCAAATATCCTCCAAGGAGAACCCCTAAATCTACTATTGGACTTCCATCACTCAAACAAATTTTGGTGTCCAATTAACCTAATTTTATTGAAAATCCATAGGAGTTAAAATCCAAAACAACCATCTTTCATCATCATAGATTGAGCTTCTTGATTCTACAATTTTTGAATAAATATCTATAATCAACCCACAACTACAATTATCTAGGGTTTTAACAAGAGAACATATTAAGGAAATCGTCCAACCCCCTATTGAGTTCACGATTCCTGAAAAAAGTAAACAACCTAGGAAAGATAAAGTTTGTGAAATAACTTTCATTTCTGAACCTAATCCTTTGGCTCAAATTTCCAATATATTAATGGGATAAGATGATATTAATTATTCATTGATTGATTTACAATTAGAAGTTAGTTCTGGATGGCCAACATTTCCACCATAGACCCCCCCGCACACTCATATTGGATCTCAACCACCATCTTCGCAAGGGAATCCTAGACAATCCCCTTAGGTAATTCCAAGGCAGTCCCAAAGGAAAAATATAGATGGACTACCAAGGAGACTATGGCTTTCCCTAGGATTTATTTCAGTTCCAAGTCCTACTCATGAACGTCCTAAACATCCAGAGAAATTCCTACGCAAATTTGATCTTAATAACAGGGAATCTCCTAAAGATCATGTTAGAAAATTCATTTTGGTAGTTAATTTAATGGGTGTACAACATGAAGATGTTGTGTGTCGATTATTTCCATATACATTTTAGGTAAAATCATCTACATGATATATTTCACTACCACAAGGAACTATCACTAATTGGAATGATTTTGAAACTACGTTCATGAAGAAATTTGGTGAGGATAAAATCCAATCAACATTGATCTTAGAGTTTTCAAGAATCAAAATGACCCCTAAGGAAAAAATTAAATATTTCAATCAAATATATTTGACATCGATGAATAAAATTCTGGAACATTCTAGGCCTGTTGATAATGTGATTATTGAATTTTATACCACATATTTTCCTTCTTGCATTTCCATTTTTCTTAAGAGATACGGTAAAACACATTAGCAAATACATTTGAAGAAACATTAGACGTAGAAAAGGAAATTATGAGCATTGTAAGAAAAGAGCCAATTGAGGAGAAAAGAGCATTTCCACTTGCTAGGAAACAAAATGTAATCAAAACCACATATGATTAGAAAGACAAAGAATTTGTTGACATGGATAGTCTTCAAGTAATAATAATAAAACTTTCAAATGATATCATAGATTGAAAGAAAAATTCAAGTGAAATTTCATCATACAAGAGACCATGGAAACCTCATTTTAGAAGAAATCCTCCACCTTCCAATAATCAAAAGATTTATCCTGAAGAAATAAACCTTGAGGAATGTTCTCAAGATTACTATTGTCATTCTCATTAAGTAAACCATTCTAAGAAAAATTGTCAAGCCTTTGTTAGCATGTTCAAATTTTTCGTTGCAAAGGAAGAAGAAGAGGAAGGACAAAAAAATCAAGAAGAGAAATTGGATGATCAAAACATTGAATCATCAATTAATGTTACAGGGGATATTACTCATGGAATAATAGACGATGATGAAGAGGACATAGCTGAAGAAATCCATGTTTCTCAAACGAGAAGTAAAGTTCTCCCTTGAAATTCTGAAACACCAACTACTTCATCCCCTCCAAAAAAATCGGTTTCTACAAACATGTTGAACTCCACTCAAAACAAACCAACTGTTTGTTCTGATATTCTTGATTATGATATTGTATAAGATATCAAAGAGACTAGAGAAAACATTTTTTTTTTTATGAATTAACTAAATTAACTCAACAGAAAAACAAGTTGATTTGTGGTTTACAAATTAATTCAGAAAAAGAGAAAATAGATCATGGTATTTCATCAAATGTCAATGTTGTTTTAATTGGAGATACATTTGGTTCACATACAGCTCCATTTATTTTGACTTTAAAAATTTTCAACGGGAATGTACATAATTTTTTAGTGGATTTAGTGGCTTCATCTAATGTCATTTCTTACTCTGTGTGCAAGAAACTTAACATATAGTCAAAAAAACTGCTATATAAATTGTACAATTGGACAGATCGAATGTTAAAATTTTAGAGGAATTAAAATGAATCTTAATCAATTTAGCATCAAATCCCAAATTTCACCAGATCATTGATATTATTTTAGTCAACATTCTGGAGTCACATGGTTTTCTTTTAAGTAGAGATTGGTCAGAAAAATTTCATGTATACTTTTCAACTGATTGGTCACATATTTGGTTACCATTCAATGGTTGACTTATTCAAATAAAGGTTCAACGAGAAAGCCACATGAAGTATACTGTCACATATTTTAAAAACCCAATGAACCAATAATGTTTTCGGTTTTTTTGTAAGTAAGCAGTGGTATGGTTTTCTATTTATATCTTAACAAAATGTACATAGTTAAAAGTATGGGCATGTGATGAGACAAATGTCTTTCTAGAACCAACCAACTTGTTGGCCTGCCCATAGGGAAACTAGGACAACTACCAAAAAAAATTAAAAATTCTAGAGAATGACTACTAAAGATTGTTGCAACTGCTAAAAGACCCATACAAAGATAAGTAAAAACTATGACTTAACTATCAATCATCAAGAGCAAGAACTTGGGGTGCCTTCATCAGATGAGTTGCATCTTATTGAGGAAAGGGATGATAAGGCCTAGAAAACGAGGAAACTTGTTAGTCACCAACTATTTGAAATACCCCTCCATGATTTTTAACCAATCAAGAGGCCATTTTCAAGATAAAAATAACCTAACGCTCAAATGTATCCATTCTCTAAGAGAGGTTCCTGATTTCATCGTCTTATGGATTCATACTCCGAGCCATCGAGGTTTTCACATTCCAATAGAGTTCTACAGTCTTGTGAAATTTAGAATCCATGTTCCTAGAGCATCCCAAGTCAAGGATAATCTTTCCCATCTACCTGTTAACATCTCTATCCTTAGTGCGGGCTCAAAAAAACCTCACTTCCTCCTTCAATATGTATATGGAATCCTTCATAGACTGCTCAACTTTATAGTGGTAGTGCTTAGTCTCTTCCTCAATTGTTGGGGAAGCCTTAGTCTTATGCTATGAATCATTCCCTTCCTTATGCTTCTGAGACTCCATGAGTGCTTGGGAGCCCACCAACAGAACCCTTGAATTATTGTATAAAATAACCAACTTCCTTTGTCGTGGAATGCTCAGATGTAAGGTGAAGTAAACAAAAACAATAATCATCAAACTCTGAATGAACCCGAGACTCATACCTCATTTTTGAAACTTCCTCCCATGCGTGGTCATAATGCTCACTAAGACAGAGTCTCACTCCACTTCATATGCAATTTATGGAATCATAATGGTTATTCAAGGAAGAAACTCGCAACATGTACTTCAATGTCCTATTTGAATCATGGTCAATAAAGAAAACATCCATCCCTAGAGTAGGAGGTACGAGTGACATCAAATCCTCCTCCACAATGAGTTTATCAAATTGATTGTCACTAGTGATATCCAAGCCTTTGAGTAGTCCCCATATTTTTGTTCCATTGTTGGTATTAGAGCCAATGAAACCAATGAAGATCCAAATAATGCAACCTAATGCAACATGTTTCATATCTAAAAACTCCACCAAATCATGTTGAACCTAGGTTTCATTTATATCCACCATCAAAATTTAACTTGACACACCATGTCAAGGAAGAGCAAGGGGAGGGTAAACTTGAGGGAGCATGAGTGGGGATGGAGGCATGGGTTATCCAATTAAAAATCAACCACTTTTCCCTATCATTGCATTTTAGATCCTCTTCATGCCATTTTCCTGTAAAAACCATTCTCAAGATATTTTTCTTTATTTTAGTCCATATATTGGAGAGAAACAGACACTCATTTTTAAAAATGTGTCTATTATGTTCCTTCCATGTCTCCTGTAGGAGAAACCCTGGGAAAAGCTATCAGATTCTATTCAGAAGGGGACATTTAAGGCCCGAGTTCGTCTAGGATGCTTGATGGTGTTCGTTGTCCTGTTGGATTGTGTGAAATTTATTGCTCCTTGATCCCAAAGGGCTTGGCTGAATATGCAGGTGTTAAAAAAGGTGCTACATGGTTTCATTATCCTTCCCACATAAGACACAAAGACCAGTTTATGAGAATCCTTGCTAAATAATTTTATCCCAAATAGTAATTTTCCCGTGTGCCACTAGCTAGAGAAAGGTCCGCTACCTTCAGCCACAAATTGGCCTCCCATATTTTAATCCAAATTTCATCATCTAGGAGAGATGCATGTTGAGTTTTAACCAAGTCGGCTTAATTTAAACTAAATAATCATATTTCTTGATATCCCCATCTAATTTTATTTGGATGCAGCAGGGAGGTTTTGATTTTCCTCATAAGAATATCAGCTTCTCGTTTCTTCAAGAAAGGCCTGAGCAACACATGAACATGGTCAGGTTTAAGGAGCCATGACTACCATTCATATGAACTTACTTCTTGTTTCCAGTAGAAATGTATTTTTTTACCATGGGCAGTTGTCATACTTTCTTTAAGAGGAAGGAGATCTTGATTGTCCCAAAGCTTGGGAATTTGCTTCCAAGAATCCTCCTAGAATAGATTTGACTTCCCGTATTTGATTTCCCAGAAGTAGTGATATTGAATAAGGGACTTATTCTACCAAGCTCATTCCAAATGACTGAACCTTGATGTGTTTGAATCATTCTAATGAGATCCTTGGAACTGATATTGGGGGCATATTTATTTTTCCAAAGAGAGATCCATAGTTCCCCTTTACTTTGCATCCATCTCCACCAGGTTTTTTCCCCTAGGATGCCATTGAGAATGTCCATATCTCTAAGACCAAGCCCTCCTTTGATCTTCAAGGTGCATATTTTGTCCTAGGCAACCAATGCCCATTTTTTGATGGAGTTAGATCCTTTCCATAGAAAAGTGTGTTGAAGAATTCAGATAGCTTTGATGATGTGCTTGGGTGCTACCAAGATGGAGAAGAGATACAAAGTTCTC
>JASDQU010946474.1:44290-58517 GCA_032191745.1 Picea mariana | reverse complement strand
GTAGATCACAAAAGTTTTTGTAGTTACATAGGTAATTTTTTTGGATCGTCAAGTGTGTTTTTGTATGTTATTGTGTTGTAGAGTGGTAGCCTTGATTGATTTAGTGAGATTGTTTGATTTTTTCATTTGCATATATGTAGTTTTATAATTATTAATTGTGCATCTCAATATATTGGAATTGTTGTTGTTTTCATCTTCCAATTTGTAAGTGTTGGCTATGTTTATACAAAAAATATGTTAGTATGTTGTTGTTGCTTATGTTAAATGATGTTTTTGTTTGAAACAACCATTATATATTGTTTGGGTGCTTCATTTGGTGATGGAATTTCTTTGCAATGTTGCATATGAACATTCTCTTTTAGAAACTAGACAATGATGTTATGTGGAGAAATGTATTATGGTATTCTATGAATTTGTGATTGGATTATTGTTGCCATTGGTTGAACTAGAGATCTAGGGTTGAGGACAATGAAATTCCATATTATGTTTTTATTTATTTATTTAAGAGGTGGAATGAAACATGGAAATGTCATGAATTGTTCATGTGGCACCACAATGTCATTTTGTAGGGTCATAATGTGTTTCTCGATAGTTCTATACTCATGGTGGGACTATGTGGATTAAAAATTTGTGGTTTTAAATGCCCATATGGTCCTTATAAAATATGAAAAAATTAACTAACTATAAATAGTGTTCAAACTATCTATTAAATATAAAGTGATTATATGGGATGTTCAAGTAAAGTAAATTGTAGTGTTCACATTATATATTAAATTTAGAAAGTGATTATATGGGATGTTCAAGTAAAGTAAACTATGTTGTAGGAATGCCAAAAATGTGCAAGAAATATGTCAAGTGGAAAATCATGTGAATTGGAAAGCATATTAAACCTTAACAAGTAGCTAAAATTCCATAATGTTCATTATGGATCTTAAAGGGACATTTACAAGTCTGCAAGGATCCATTATGGATCCATAAGAGATCCTTCCAACATTTTTCCTTGAGCTTATGTAGTCAATTTCAATTTGATATATGTTGTTTGGGTATACCACATTCAATGTATTTGATTTGAGTTGACATTTTTTGCCATACTAAAATGGCTCATGATAAGGGAGAGAGAGAGAGAGAGAGTCAATATGGTCATATCTCAAGGATACTTTGTGTATCCAAAAATTCCATCATGGACACATAAGGACTCTTTGTGATTCGTCAAAATTAGTGGTTGTGGGGTCACAATAAATGGTTGCAGGATCTCAACTAATGGTTTCAAACTTGTAAGGGATAGTTTCAAACTCACCAAGGTTGGTTGTGGACTCATAATGGGTTGTTGTTGACTCTTAATAAGTTGTTTTAGACTTGGAACAAGTTAGTCCAAACTTGCAAGGGATTTTTCAGACTAATAATGAGTGGTTGCAAACTTGCAAGGGATTGCTTCATACTAACAATCAACGGTTGCATATTTGCGATGATTTATTGCAAACTAACAATGATTGGTGCCAAGTTTATTTGTGTAGAGTATTTCCTCTTGGATTATGCTCTATGTGTGTTTTATAATTATTTTATATCCCTTAAGCTAAACACTAATGTATATGAGGATCAACATATGCATTTTTGTTAAAATTGTATCATTTAGGTTTTGGTTTATTGTTGAAATGAGTTTTGGATATGGATCTATAAATATAGAGACAAGTCCCATTGGAGAATTTGGAAATGATGTTTACTAGATCCCAATGTTTGTCTTTTTCGTTATACAAGCCTCTCTAAAACATGGTGTTGATTTTGTAGAAACTTTGGTTCTTATATTGGTCCAACAATATGGATGACAATGAAGAATATAAGGATTTTTTAACGGAATATGGAATCACTGTGACATGCATTTTATTGTTGGTTACCTCAAGGACTAGTGTAGGACATCCATTATACCTGTAAAATTTGAAAGTTTGAGGTACATGATAGAGTAGTGATGTATCTATGCTTTTATCACATTTGGTAAGCATGCATTGTCATCAAGGAATACCTTGGAATGAACCCTTTTACGAAAAATGGGGAAAATATAGGGTTGATATGAGTTAGGGACTAGGGTTTTTTTTAATTGTTGGTGACCATTTGTGTTGTAATTTAATATGATTAGGTTTTTGTGAGGCACCTTTACAATTAAGTCATGCAAACATTTTCATATGCAATTTCCTTTAAAGTGAGTTAGTGTTCAATAGGTCCATTGTTTGTATTTAAACATTAACTATGAGGAACACATTACTTATGAATACACTTTGATGAGTTGGAGGTGCTAAAAAATATATAAGTCATGTTCGTTGTTTCTTTTTTAGTAACAAATGTGTGTGTCTTGCATTGAAGAGTGGCATGTTGGTATCAGTAAGTATGTGTATTTGTGTAATGTGTGCATAATTAAAAGATAGAAGAGTTAAAGCCATAAGAGCATAAAAATATAAGTATACATTTGTTTAAGTTTAATATTATTTTACTAATGGTCATTTTCTTATTTATTGATTACTCATTTTTTTTTATGTATCATTGTTGATACACTACAAAAATAAAGAGAAATGTAGTTTAGTGAATTAAAAAAATGGCAAGCATAGGAAGAAAAGTTATAGTCATCATAATAAATATTTCAATTTGATAATTGATGGCATTGATCAAACAAAAATTATATGTCCTAATTTTATTAATGTTTAGAAAATATGAAGGAGGAACATTTTGCAAAAATAGATTTAGCGGAATCTTTGGTTATGTACAAGGTTCTTCTTCCTATGTTAGTTTCCATTATGCGCTGTTGATTATATGGGGAAAAATAATTTTTGACATTTAAACTAGGATGGGTTCCCCTTAGTCACCATATTTTAAAGGGTAAAATCTTCAATTGGGCCCATATTCTTTCTTCCAATATCCAACAAGAAGTGAAAAGTCACAAGAGGCACCACTGGGATATTGTCCAAGTTTTTTTGTGTCTTGGTTCCTGATAGATGCATTCTGTGCAGTAACCCCTTTCCCTCTATTGTCTTCGAACTCATCCCTTTCTCAAGATATGGTTCATATTCATTGTTCCAAGTTATAAACTATAAAATGCAAGGACTATTTTTATGAAATTTGTTGTCATTTTGTGATTCTTCTACACATGGATTTAAAAAATCAACTAGCTCCTAGGTTTACTCAAGAATCCATGAACACCATCAAATAAATAGGAGATTGGTTCATAGATAAATATTTTTCTTACATCAGAATTTATGGATGTGAAGGAGCACCCCACATTTTTTCGAGATATGTTATCGATAGACTGGTGATTAGAGAGATAACATATCAAACTATTGTCCTTGGTATTGTTGCTTCCTTATAAAGAAATCAAAAGAAACAGTGGTCATCCTTTCCTATTCCACTGGGAATTTATTCCTTATTAAATTCCAAACATGCCTTGAAAGAATTTGAACAACTTGAGATAATTTGGTTAGCCAAAGGAAATTTTAAAAGACATGAACCAATAAGTCTTGTCAAAAGCATTGTAGCATGGTAAAAAATGTTAAAGCCTATAATAATGAATATGATCCATTTGAAATTGTTTTCTAAAGAGTTCAAGAGTATCAAGAGGTATCCCAAAGAATTCATGATTTGAAGAATTGTCCTAAGATGGAGGAATTCTTAGATTCGCAATTCAACATAAGTAGATATTTTCTAAAAGAAAATAATGGAAACAAGGCAATTTTTAAGGAGATATTGATCAAGAAGCTGATGTACAATCAGAGTCATAACATAACCAAAAAAATTCATCTAGTGATATGAAAATTGATAAACAGAATCATAACAAAGATGAATCAAAGAAAGATTATCAAGACAAAGGTAGTGGAGAGACACAAGAAAACATTCAGGACAATGAAGCATCACAAACTCTTGAAAAATATGTTGAGGGAGGTAAAGGAGATGGTAAGTTACCCAAGGTATTGAACACACCTTTTCAACGTTCATTATAGTTGTCACTGCTATTGATACCACCCAAATTACTTCTATCACTAGAAGGTTAATCTCCACAACCTTTTATTTAGAAACTTTTCAACCAATTCAATAATTTCTTTTTCCTTTAAACACTTGTACTTTTAGTGATACAACAAATAAAATTATAAAAAGAAGAAACAAGAAGAGAAAAACATGGCAACCTAAGGAAGCCTCACAAGAATTGGTTCATATATGGAACACAACACACTTGAATGAGGAATAATTTGCAGAAGATTTGTTGATGCTTTAGGGGCCTTCCTGATGCAAACAAATGGTTTGTTAGAAAAACCAATTCTCAATTTAGAAAAGAAAAGAATCAAGTGGAAGAGTTGCAGGAGCAATTAAGTTCTCAATAATCTATCCTATCTAAAGAACAACAGTCCCAGGTTGACTAGTTGATGGAATAAAATAAAGAATATGTTGATACTATTGATAAACTTAGAGTTGAGGAAAATGTTATCATAACATAACATGCTAAGAAATTAGTTGTTCTTCGAGAGGAAACAAAAGGGATGTTCAAGAAGCATGAAGAGAAAATAAATGTTCTAGTGGTAAAAATCAATGAATTAAAGGTAAAGCAAGATAATATAGAAATTATCAAAACATAAGTCATTGGTATAAGTGACAAACTATATAGTCGTCAAGAATTATTTTATGTTAAACTAAATGGAATCAAGTTACAACATTACTAGTTGTTGAAGTTTATTGATGAATATAAAGTTCAATCTGAGAAGCAGAAAGTATCTCATAAGTATTTTGAGAAAGTAAAAACATGGGAAGCAAAGGATGACAATATGCCTAAAGGTTTTTCCAAAATGACTAAAGAGGAGAAAATGAAAATGAAAGCTTCACTAGATTCTTGGTACACGAATTATGATTTATCATAGGACTTAATTAAAGAAACCAATAATAATTTCTTAGGTCTCTAGGATTCGAATCTGGATATTATTGAATACCATGAAATGCCTCATGTTAAATTTCTTGGTCAAGCCGTGCCACTGTCAAATTGTTTTACAGATGTCAACCAACAAAAGGATTCATGTGCAGATGGTATCTTGCAGCTTAAATTTTGGAATGTGGAAGCATTCAAAGAGTTCATATCCAAACCAATAGAGTGCTCAATATATATCAAATATTTTCTCTCGAGGTTCAACATAGAGAATAAAGAGATTGCCATGAAACTTTATTGATTCATGTTAAATGAGGATATTCCTCATCCACCTCTAATTTCACCAATGCTAGAAAAGTTTAATCTATGGCAATACTTTATCAAAGAGTGAGAGAGTAAAATCAACAGAGAGTCTACAACTAGCGAAGGAGATATTTCTTCTTGAAATGTAAATTGTTGAAATAAGTTTCCACTTGGAAGAATTAGTTGAAAGAAAAGAGGAAATTTCACTTAATTTTAGGATCTGAATGTTATTTAATGTAATTTTATATGAGGAGTTAGGGGTTGGAAATTGGAGACTCAAACTTATTACTTTTATCAGTTTGAATTTAAATTTGAAGACTCAATCTTTTGTCAAAATTTTAATTGAGTAAAGTGAATATTGTATGATTGTACTTTTGTTAAATCTCACAATTTCCTCTATTCATGTTTTATGTGAACTTTTTTCCATAATTCTATTTATCTGTCAATTGATTGCATATCATATAAGAGAATGCATTACTGTTATCAATATTACTTTTATTATTTATAACAATTTATGTATTTTTATTTACTGTTGAATCAACTTTATGAACTTTTTCTAAATAACTTATTGCTCATCATTTTGTCTTATATTTTATATTCATTTTAAAGTTTAATTGGTAGTAAATAAAAACATATTCATGTGTGATGAATGGGATATTCTTTTGTTGTATTGTGGATGAACTAATGGCATTCTAAAATTTATTTATGAAACTGTTGATTTTCATTTCTCTGGTTTTAGACATATAAATTTTCTTTGACTCTGATTGGATGTGGATATAATTGTTATGATCTTATTTAAGTCATATTAGTTATTTATTCATAACACATCCTTAGGATAATGAATTTTTTTTGTTCTTGGAAATTAATCATTCATATCTACATATTTTAATTTTTAAGTACTCCTCTGAGTTGAGATAGGTTAATTAGTTGTCATTTATGTAAATTAGATTAAGACACATTACATTATAGATATTAAATGATTAAGTCTCCTGTCAAGGAGAAAATTTCTTTAGTGGAAAACCAAGCCCACATATCGGTTGGAAGTTACCATTCCAAATGAGAATAGGTCTAATTGGGGCTTATGATTGGGTAGATATCCCCTATTGCAAGAATAAATTCTTCTATTGATAAAAAATTGGTGCTAGAAGGAAGTGTAGCACACCCGACCCCCTTAACCCTACTTAGGTTGGTGGGATGTTAAATTTCTCTTTCACTAAGCTTCTGGTCTCGGTTTTTCACCCCCTATTTGACCTCTGTCCCATGTGGCATACACATGGACCTCCTCCATGTCATATGCACCACAATGGAGAGTATTTTGTGTTTGATTTGGAAGTGACAAGTCCTTGAATTCATTTTCCTTGATCGACAATCCTTCATCAAAGTGTGACAACACAACCCAGGAACAAATGTTCTCAATCGAACAGCTCAGGTTCACTCTTATCGAGCTATATCAACAACCAGTGGTGTTTCAGGATCATTTCCCATCAGGAGATCAGGTTATATGATTCCCTAATCTATTCTCGATATAACTTTTTCGACAACACTACTTCTGACAGATCTAACAGTCGTCGAGTTGGGAATATTAATGGTCTTGATTTACTCAACAACTTAAAATCAAGCAATGGCTAATGCCTCTTATAATCTCCACCCAATACTTGGCCTGTGGGGTCTACTGAGAATTCTATGGATGAGATATTATCGGGATGCTTCACCTACAAATCAATGGTCCTCTCCCACTCAAGCCCCTTCCATCGAAAAATTCCCACTCTGCGGAACCACTTGATTTCCTGAATAGTTCTTCCAAGTGACAAATCCTTTGATGGATTTGATGACCATCAGACCCTCATATCCAATGGTCAGTGTTCTATCAAATCTAATAACTACTCGGTGGTTAACTGGCACTATCACTTTGATGGATGCTCTTTTCAAGATGGATCATTACCAAAGACAGTGTCTCTAGTCTCATCAGCCTCAACCTCGATAGATATATGGCTCAAGTCTCTCTCGATATTTCAGCATCAGATATTTCTCATCAGAAATTCCATCCACCCCTTCCCACGAACTTTCCCAAAATCCTCTTTTCCGACATGCTTACCATCTTAGCACTCGACATATCAATGATATAGATCTCATCGGCTTACTCTTCCAAATAGATTGATGAATCTCATCGACTCGGGAATTTCCCATTAGGAAAATTCACCAGAGCCACGTTTCCAAGTTTTCCCAAAGTCTCCTCCTTCCAATGGGTTTCCTCCAAGGCTCAGATCTCCGATGAATGATTGAGATATGATCTCCTCACCGAATCAATGGCTACTATTTTATCTTAGTTTAAACAAGGATTTCAATGGGGTTAAGGATTATTTCTAGACGTACCATATCTGTGGTCTTTCTGTGGCGTCTTCCTGCAGAGGTTTTAACTCTACTCCCTTAGTGTTATAACCTACATCTTGAACAATAGATAAACACTCTACCAAGAAACCCAAATGAAGGTTTTCATATCCTATGAATTTCCCATTCAAAATCTAGGGAAAACACATGGTCATTGTCCTTCCATGCAAAATTGTCAGAGTTAATTCATTAACCTTTTAATAGGAGATTACATTACTCAATTTGAATCCATATTTACTTTCATTCATCATATTCAAATAATTATTAAGAGTATAATGCAATTTACAACCACTAATAAACATTGAATGTAAATATAAAGGAAACACTTATATATGTTTAGTGATATTTTCAACCAACCAACTAATTGAGGGTGAATGCCTTTCCACCCAACCGTAGGAAACATTGCACTTCTTCCTTTCTACAGCAATCCACACTCGTGATAGGCCATGATACCAGTGGGGGACTCTCACAGGTTTGCTAACAGGTTAAGGAATGGATCAGGAAGGCTACTCTCCTTCATTCCAGTCGAAACCAGAGAAATCCCCTTCTTCCCACTGAAATTAGGACCTCCATGATCTTACCAAGTACCTTCCCATCTGGATTTCCTCTCCACTAGGGAGTCCCTTATCTACTACATAGTCCCTCGACAACCACCCCTTACTAGTGTGGATTGATTTCCAACAAGGAAAAACCCATAGTCCTCTCAGCTCCAATTTGGATGTGGATATTCTTTGTTCCATGGTGACCATTCATCTCTTGGGAAAGCTTCCTATTTTCCTCATGAAAACTTCCCAATTTTCTTTGTTTCTCAGGTTTTTGTGGTGAGCTCAATATTCTCATTCGCATCACCATATATTTGTGAGTCTGGCTACTCATCTTCGGGTGTGAATGTTTTGTCTCTTGTATATTGTGTGTGTGTGTGTGTGTGTGTGTGTGTGTGTGTGTGTGTGTGTGTGTGTTTGTTACCCCTTCTATTTGTTCCCTCTTCCTCCTCATTCCTTTTCCTCAACTAGAACATTCTCTCATTTCTTGGGATCCCAACTCGCTTCTATCAGAAGAAAAATCTTATGGTTCAAGATCCCAAATAGATGGGGTAGACCTATGTACTTATGGTTGACAACTACAGTCAACCCTTCACTCTTCCAAGTACCAAATCTGAAGGCAGTTATAATTGCTCCAAATACCCGATCAGATATTATTAATGTGTTTCTTGTGGTCAAGGAGAACAAGGTACTTTGTAAAGACTAGGAGTTCAAGTTTTTGTAGGTGTGAGTTGGGTTTATGTGAAAGATTCCTATTTTCTTCATTAAAACTTCACAGTCCCCACCCCCTCACCAACTCCCACTTATGGTATCATGTTCAGTATTGTAAGTCTTCCCTTTGAGTCATTTGAATGGTGTTTTTATTAACATAAACACAATTAAAGTCTTCATCAACTATAATGCATGAAGTCTTAAACATAATTATAGACTTGGGGGAAAAAAGGTGTTACAGGAGGGCCAAGTGACATGCATGATTGGTAGAGAATCTCATGGTATCATGTCATCCTAGTCATATCATACCAAATCTCCTCTAAGGAGGACCCCTAAATCTACTATTGGACTTCCATCATTCAAACAAATTTTGGTGTCCAATTAACCTAATTTTATTGAAAATCCATAGGAGTTAAAATCCCAAAACAACCATCTTTCATCATCACAGATTGAGCTTCTTGATTCTACAATTTTTGAATAAATATCCATAATCAACCCACAACTGCAATTATCTAGGGTTTTAACAAGAGAACATATTAAGGAAATCGTCCAACCCCCTATTGAGTTCACGATTCCTGAAAAAAGTAAACAACCTAGGAAAGATAAAGTTTGTGAAATAACTTTGATTTCTGAACCTAATCCTTTGGCTCAAATTTCCAATATATTAATGGGATAAGATGATATTAATGATTCATTGATTGATTTACAATTATAAGTTAGTTCTGGATGGCCAACATCTCCACCATAGACCCCCCCACACACTCATATTGGATCTCAACCACCATCTTTGCAAGGGAATCCTAGACAATCCCCTTAGGGAATTCCAAGGTAGCCCCAAAGGACAAATATAGATGGAGTACCAAGGAGACTATGGCTTTCCCTAGGATTTGTTTCAATTCCAAGTCCTGCCCATGAACGTCCTAAACATCCAGAGAAATTCCTATGCAAATTTGATCCTAATAACAGGGAATCTCCTAAAGATCATGTTAGAAAATTCATTTTTGTAGTTAATTTAATGGGTGTACAACATGAAGATGTTGTGTGTCGATTATTTCCATATACATTTTAGGTAAAAGCATCTACATGATATATTTCACTACCACAAGGAACTATCACTAATTGGAATGATTTTGAAACTACATTCATGAAGAAATTTGGTGAGGATAAAATCCAATCAACATTGATCTTAGAGTTTTCAAGAATCAAAACGACCCCTAAGAAAAAAATTAAATATTTCAATCAAATATTTTTGACATAGATGAATAAAATTCTGGAACATTCTAGGCCTGTTGATAATGTGATTATTGAATTTTATACCACATATTTTCCTTCTTGCATTTCCATTTTTGTTAAGAGATACGGTAAAACACATTAGCAAAGACATTTGAAGAAACATTAGATGTAGAAAAGGAAATTATGAGCATTGCAAGAAAAGAGCCAATTGAGGAGAAAAGAACATTTCAACTTGCTAGGAAACAAAATGTAATCAAAACCACATATGTTTAGAAAGACAAAGAATTTGTTGACATGGATAGTCTTCAAATAATAATAATAAAACTTTCAAATGATATCATAGATCGAAAGAAAAATTCAAGTGAAATTTCATCATACAAGAGACCATGGAAACCTCATTTTAGAAGAAATCCTCCACCTTCCAATATCAAAAGATTTATCCTGAAGAAATACACCTTGAGGAATGTTCTCAAGATTGCTATTGTCATTCTCATTAAGTAAATCATTCTAAGAAAAATTGTCAAGCCTTTGTTAACATGTTCAAATTTTTCGTTGCAATGGAAGAAGAAGAGGAACGACAAAAAAATCAAGAAGAGAAATTGGATGATCAAAACATTGAATCATCAACTAATGTTACAAGGGATATTACTCATGGAATAATAGACGATGATGAAGAGGACATAGCTGAAGAAATCCATGTTTCTCAAATGAGAAGTAAAGTTCTCCCTTGCACTTCTGAAACACCAACTACTTCATCCCCTCGAAAAAAAACGGTTTCTACAAACATGTTGAACTCCACTCAAAACAAACCAACTGTTTGTTTTGATATTCTTGATTATGATATTGTATAAGATATCAAAGAGACTAGAGAAAAAAATTTTTTTTATGAATTAACTAAATTAACTCAACAGAAAAACAAGTTGATTTGTGGTTTACAAATTAATTCAGAAAAAGAGAAAATAGATCATGGTATTTCATCAAATGTCAATGTTGCTTTAATTGGAGATACATTTGGTTCACATACACCTCCATTTATTTTGACTTTAAAAATTTTCAACGGGAATGTACATAATTTTTTAGTGGATTTAGTGGCTTCATCTAATGTCATTTCTTACTCTGTGTGTAAGAAACTTAACATATAGTCAAAAAAACTACTATATAAATTGTACAATTGGACAGATCGAATGTTAAAATTTTAGGGGAATTAAAATGAATCTTAATCAGTTTAGCATCAAATCCCAAATTTCACCAGATCATTGATATTATTTTAGTCAACATTCTGGAGTCACATGGTTTGCTTTTAAGTAGAGATTGGTCAGAAAAATTTCACGTATATTTTTCAACTGATTGGTCACATATTTGGTTACCATTCAATGGTCGACCTATTCAAATAAAGGTTGAACGAGAAAGCCACATGAAGTATACTATCACATATTTAAAAACCCCAATGAACCAATAATGTTTTCGTTTTTTTTGTAAGTAAGCAGGGGTCTGGTTTTCTATTTATATCTTAACAAAATGTACATAATTAAAAGTATGGACATGTGATGAGACAAATGTCTGTCTAGAACCAACCAACCTGTTGGCCTGCCCATAGGGAAACCAGGATAACTACCAAAAAAAAAAAAAAACCATAAGAGTAATTATCCTCTGTCCTACTTAAAAATTCTAGAGAATGACTACTAAAGATTGTTGCAACTGCTAAAAGACCCATACAAAGATAAGTAAAAACTATGACATGACTATCAATCATCAAGAGAAATAACTTGGAGTGCCTTCATCAGATGAGTTGCATCTTATTGAGGAAAGGGATGAGAAGGCCTAGAAAATGAGGAAACTTGTTAGTCACCAACTATTTTAAATACCCCTCCATGATTTTTAACCAATCAAGAGGCCATTTTCAAGATAAAACTAACCTAACGCTCCAATGTATCCATTCTCTAAGAGAGGTTCCTAATTTCATCTTCCTATGGATTCATACTCTGAGCCATCGAGGTTTTCACATTCCAATAGAGTTCTACAGTCTTGTGAAATTTAGAATCCATGTTCCTGGTGCATCCCAAGTCAAGGATAATCTTTCCCATCTAGCTGTTAACATCTCTATCCTTAGTGCGGGCTCAAAAAAACCTCACTTCCTCCTTCAATATGGATATGGAATCCTTCATAGACTGCTCAACTTTATAGCGGTAGTGCTCAGTCTCTTCCTCAATTGTGAGGGAAGCCTTAGTCGTATGCTATGAATCCTTCCCTCCCTTATGCTTCTGAGACTCCATGAGTGCTTGGGAGCCCACCAACAGACCCCTTGAATTATTGTATAAAATAACCAACTTCCTTTGTCGTGGAATGCTCAGATGTAAGGTGAAGTAAACAAAAACAATAATCATCAAACTCTGAATGAGCCCGAGACTCATACCTCATTTTTTAAACTTCCTCCCATGCATGGTCATAATGCTCACCAAGACAGAGTCTCACTCCACTTCATATGAAATTGATGGAATCATAATGGTTATTCGAGGAAGAAACTTGCAACATGTACTTCAATGTCCTATTTGAATCATGGTCAACAAAGAAAAAATCCATCCCTAGAGTAGGAGGTACGAGTGACATCGAATCCTCCTCCACAATGAGTTTATCAAATTGATTGTCACTAGTGATATCCAAGCCTTTGAGTAGTCCCCATATTTTTGTTTCATTGTTGGTATTAGAGCCAATGAAACCAGTGAAGATCCAAATAATGCAACCTAATGCAACATGTTTCATATCTGAAAACTCCACCAAATCATGTTGAACCTAGGTTTCATTTATATGCACCATCAAAATTTAACTTGACACACCATGTCAAGGAAGAGCAAGCGGAGGGTAAACTTGAGGGAGCATGGGTGGTGATGGAGGCATGGGTTATCCAATTAAAAATCAACCACTTTTCCCTATCATTGCATTTTAGATCCTCTTCATGCCATTTTTCTGTAAGAACCATTTTCGAGATATTTTGCTTTATTTTAGTCCATATATTGGAGAGAAACAGACACTCGTTTTTAAAAATGTGTCTATTATGTTCCTTCCATGTCTCCCATAGGAGAAACCCTAGGAAAAGCTGTCAGATTCTATTCAGAAGGGGACATTTAAGGCCCTAGTTCATCTAGGATGCCTGATGGTGTTCGTTGTCCTATTGGATTGTGTAAAATTTATTGCTCCTTGATCCCAAAGGGCTTGGCTGAATATGCAAGTGTTAAAAAAGGTGCTACATGGTTTCATTATCCTTCCCATAGAAGACACAAAGACCAGTTTATGAGAATCCATGCTAAATTATTTTATCCCAAATAGTAATTTTCCCGTGTGCCACTAGCTAGAGAAAGGTTGCTACCTTCGGCCACAAATTGGCCTCCCATATTTTACTCCAAATTTCATCATCTAGGAGAGATGCATGTTGAGTTTTAAACAAGTCGGCTTAATTTAAACTAAATAATCATATTGCTTGATATCCCCATCTAATTTTATTTGGATGTAGCGGGGAGGTTTTGATTTTCCTCATAAGAATATCAGCTTCTGGTTTCTTCAAGAAAGGCCTGAGCAACACATGAACGTGGTCAGGTTTAAGGAGCCATGACTACCGTTCATATGAACTTACTTCTTGTTTCCAGTAGAAATGTATTTTTTTACCATGGGCAGTTGTCATACTTTCTTTAAGAGGAAGGAGATCTTGATTGTCCTGAAGCTTGGGAATTTGCTTCCAAGAATCCTCCTAGAATAGAGTTGACTTCCCGTATTTGATTTCCCAGAAGTAGTGATATTGAATAAGGGACTTATTCTACCAGGCTCATTCCAAATGACTGAACCATGATGTGTTTGAATCATTCTAATGAGATCCTTGGAACTGATATTGGGGGCATATTTATTTTTCCAAAGAGAGATCCATAGTTCCCCTTTATTTTACATCCATCTCCACCAGGTTTTTTCCCCCAGGATGCCACTGAGAATGTCCACATCTCTAAGACCAAGCCCTCCTTTGATCTTCAAGGTGCATATTTTGTCCTAGGCAACCAATGCCCATTTTTTGATGGAGTTAGATCCTTTCCATAGAAAAGTGTGTTGAAGAATTCAGATAGCTTTGATGATGTGCTTGGGTGCTACCAAGATGGAGAAGAGATACAAAGTTCTC
>JASDQU010946474.1:10263-32072 GCA_032191745.1 Picea mariana | reverse complement strand
ATAGGCTCATTGGCCTTTAGCATCTAGGCTCTTTGGCCTAATTCCACACATAAGCCTCTTAGCTTATAATAACTTGCTCGCCATCCTAGAAAACACAACATATACACAAAGGCTTCCTAGCCTCAAAATCATGCGCACTTAAGTTTGTTGCGCGTGAGATCCTAGAATGTGCACACTTCATCATTTTAGTGTGCAATACATGTGCACACTATACCATGGAAGGTTCTTACAAAAATGATATCAAACAACTCACTAGCTTAAGTACATTTTCATTTACATTTATAGTTGGGGTTTGTTCTAGGGGCATCACAATCCCCTCCCCTTATTTATTGACTGTCCTCATTGCATTATGTACACATATACATCCAAAATTTCGAAAATCCTCAAAAATATGCTAGTATTTTTCCTGCATTGCATCCTCATGCTCCCAAGTATAGTCCTCAGGACCATACCATGTCCATTGGACCTTAACAAGCCCTATGGCTTGATTTTAGAGCTATTTGAATTTTCAGCCTAGAATGCGTACTAGATGCACTTGAATAGCGCCTTCTTGCTCCACCTAAATCACATTCCAATATATTACATGATTAGCATCAGGTATATATTTCTTGAGCAATGATACATGGAATACATTATGAACAGACATAGATGCAGGCAATGCAATCATATAAGCTATTGGACCAATCATTTCTAGGATTTCAAATGGTCCACAATATCTAGCTGCCAACTTGGAAAAGTTTCCCAACTTCAGGGAACTTCTGTTGGCCTTCACTTTCAAGAATACATGATCACCCACTTTAAACTCCCTATGAGTTCTACCCTTATCAGCATAGATTTTCTTCCTATCTTGGGCAGCCTTTAAATTCTGTTTAATTTTCAACATTTTCTCTTCCATTTCCCTAAGTAATTATGGCCCAACTATATCTCTATCTGTTGGGTTGTCCCAACATACCAGTGTGTTGCACTTTCTGCCATAAAGTGCCTCAAATGGGCTCATCTTTAGAGATTCTTGGTACCCATTGTTATAAGAAAACTCTACTAATTGTATGTAGTCTTCCCATTTTGATGGTTTATCCATCACATACATCCTCAACATATCCTAAATCACTTGGTTCACCCTCTTTGTTTGTCCATCTGATTCTGGATGATAAGATGTGCTAAAATTCAATTTTTTTCCAAATCCCTTAAATAATCCTTTCCAAACATTTGATGTAAATTTTGGATCTCTGTCAGACACAATTGTCTTGGGTATACCATGTAGTCGAGCAATTTCTCTGATATAAACATCAACAATGTTGGTTGCCTTGTGAGTGAGTGATGCAGACCCCCTACCTCACCCTTCGGCAGGGTCTTCGACCTCCCGGTCACTGGATCGTTCCTTCCTGCTAAGCCGAAATAGCTCTCTGGTTCTGGTTGGAACCCTTCGAATATATCCACAGGTCCCTTAGTCCCTGATGCTAGCTTTGAGAAGCCCTGCATGCACGCCACCCTTTTCAGCGCCCTTCTCCCTTCCAAGACAACGATACCTCTGCATTGACTCCTTTTCTCTCTCGTGACCTCAGGTTGTGACCCAAGGCTCTAGACTACACACCTTTCACGTTTCGGAAGTTCGGGACTCCTGCATGTGAGCTCTCCCCGGCTCTCGATCTTTCAAAATGTCGAAACCCGAAAAGGGCCTAACAACTCCTCCTTTAAGCCTTCTCCACATGACACTATCCTATGGCCTAGGGATACTCCTTCGAGTGCTTTGGATTTTTTGATTCGAGGAATCATAATGTAGTGCTCCCCCTTTCCCTTTCAAATCCACGAAACCGTGAGACCCGATACCTCTTGGATCTACGGTTTAGATCTGTCACTTGATCAACAGCCCAGATCAAATCTTGTTGATCTCCTTTTTAGGATTTTTCGGAGTCTTCACCTCCCAACACCCAATGACTGAACTCCCAGTGAATTCTGAATCTCTGCCACGCATCCTCCAAAATGGACGATTCTGATCCTTTCGTGAAATCCCCTTTCGCGATTTTGGCCCGGTCTTCTCCTTCGTTTCCTCGGTGCCGAAACACCAACCAACAACCATGTATCCCCTCTGATGGATGACTGTAACTCTTAATCATGATCAAAGGTTGTGATATTTTTCAGATTATCAACGGTCATGATCAAATCTCGGCATCCTTCCTTTCGGCAATTTGGGATAGTCTTCACTCTCGTTTCCTAGTAAACAAATCCCCAATGGCTTCTAGATATTCGCCACGTGTCTTATAATGACAGATGGTTCTGATGCTTTCAGGAATCTGATGAGTCCATTCCACTTTTCATACACAAGGCCTAAACCTCGTGTTCCTTCCTCCAAATCTGATGGCTATCGGTCCTCTTTACTAGATCTGACGATCTACTGTGCTCCTCCTCCTGAGCTTTCACATCCCTCAGACTAAAAAGGTTTTCTAAGTGTTGAAGACCTCAACCTTAAATTCTTCCCTACTGAAGATTTGTACTCAAAAGTTCTATCCTTCCTGAGCTTCATCCTCATTGAAGATTTGACCTCTTATGCACACCTTGCGTTCGAAGATCTCGAATAACTCAGATTTGAGGAATTTTCTTGAAACAAAAATACCTTACGCCCACCTGGCATTCTCTTAGGTTATCCCTTTGAAACTTGGTTTCTTATAGCCTCTATGCGTTCCTTGCACTTGGATCCTCAAGTTCCCTCTGTCGTCTCTCTGAACCCTTCTCTCCGAGTCGTTCTAAGACTCAGTCAACGCACACCTTGCGTTTGTGAATTCACACCTTGCATACATGGTTTAGAAGAGAAACGATTGGAGCTGATCCACTTTTGTTATAGCTTCATGAAATCGTCTTCTCGAACTCTCATACAAGAACGAGAATGAAACAAATACCACATACAGAATGAAATATTCATGCAATCACATTTATATGAACACAATCTAGTTTGGGATAACCTTTTGTCTATTCTATTCATTCATAAAAATGAAAAATACACATGGTGTTCCTCTGCTCTATTCTACTTTGGTTCTACTACAATCCTTTCATACTCTACTCTGTATATATCTCTATTACAAATTGAAAATCAAAATATCTAAGGACTGGCTCTGTGAGCTCTCTCGTCATGTTCTGAAATCTATCATTTCAAACTTAAAATTGTTACCTACTCTGTCCCATTACAATAACTGCTAATTACTATCAGACAGAGCCAACACTCCATGTCTGCGATTTCTTATAGTCCTTAGATAATTTTCAAACAAGTTACAATATTCAAATTGCTCAACAAAATATCTCAACAACCTAATTAAATTTTGAGTTAATGCCCGATTTGAATTTCAGGCGTTGTTGAAATCTCTTCTGATTGCCTCCACGTGTGCGTTGTCGACATTGAAGGTGATGCTCCTGCATCATACTCCCCTGTTTAAAAAAAATTATGGACTCCTTTCCATGAGCTCCTACACTGTATTTCCATGCTTCAAAATATCAAGTTCTGTGACCCAACTTTCATCTTCCATTGGGTGATATTTCTATTTCACCAAATACTGAAGATATGTCTTCCTCCTGGTTTTCTTTCCATATCTTTGCTCAATAATTATCTCCATCTGAGGTTTCTCTGCTGTGGGTAATTGCTCTTCCCACTTAATTTATTTCTAATCATCTGATCCTCCTTCTTCATCTCTCCTATAAGGATACAAGTCTGCAACATTGAATATCAACGATATCCCAACATTTTTCTGGCAACTCAATCTCATAAGCATTGGCTACGAATTTCTGAGAATCCTACATGGTCCAATCGTTTTCATCTTTAGCTTATTGTACGTTCCCCTTGGGAATATATCTTTTCTCAAGTGAACTAAAACCTCATATCCAATTTCGAATTGAACTTCTCTTCTCTTTTGGTCAACTATGCTCTTGTATTTCTGGTTGTTGTCCTGTAGCTGCTCTCTGACTCTATCATGAAGTTTCTCAATTTCTGCAGCAAAATCGTCTGCTCCAGCACTTTTGAACTCATATTGATTCAAATTTCTCAATTCTGTAATCCTCCTTGGCTATATACCATACACAATTTCAAATGGACTTTTTCTGTGCTCCTGTTCACTTAATTGTTGAATGCAAATTATGCTTGTGCCAGAATCTGATCCCATTGTCTACCTTGCTCAGTGACTAAAATCCTCAGTAAGTTTCTGAGACTTTTTTTCACTACTTTAGTTTTTCCATCTATCTGAGGGTGATATGTTGAACTAAAGGATAATTTAGTTCCCAACCTCTTCCATAGAGTTCTCCAAAAGTGTCCTACAAATTTGGTGTCTCAGTCTGAAACTATGCTCCTTGGAAATCCATGTAGTCTTACTACTTCTCTGAAAAATAGATTTGTGATGTGTGTGGAATCACTTGTCTTCTGGAATGGTATGAAATGTGCCATTTTTTAGAATATTTTGACCACAACAAATATGGAATCGCTCCCTTTCTGAGTTCTAGGCAATCCCAAAACAAAATCCATATTGATTGCATCCCATGGCCTCTCTAGAATTGGTAATGGTTGATACAAACCAGTGTTTTGTTGTATTCCTTTTGCATACTAACAAATTCTACATTTGTTCATGAATTTCTTCACTTCTTCTCTCAATCTCGACCAATAATATGAATTATTCAATTGTGCAAACGTCTTGTCGTGACCAAAGTGTCCAGTTAAACCTCCACTATGTTTTTCTTCCAGCAAGTTGTCTCTCATTGAGCACTTCGAAATACATAATTGTCTCCCCTTGAACAGTAATCCATCTTGAATCAAATATTCAATCCATGGGATTATGTCTCCCAACAAAGGATTCTTGCATGCCTCGTAAGCTTCTTTGAAATATGCATCTTCTTTATACATCTCCTTGAGGTGTTCGAACCCCAAAGTTTCCACTTGGAATTCTTGTACAATCAAACTTCTTCTGCTCAAAGCATCTGCAACTTTGTTAGCAGTTCCAACAATGTGTTTAATAACAAAAGTAAAATTCTGCATGAATTCTACCCATTTTGCATGTTTCTAATTCAACTTTTCTTTCCTAGTAATAAATTTCAAAGCATGATTATCACTGTACAAGACAAACTCTTTAGGAATTAGATAATGCCTCCATTTTTTCAAAGCTTGAATCACCACATAAAATTCCTTGTCATACGTGGAATACTTTTTCTTGGCATCACTCAATTTCTCACTGAAATAAGCAACTGGCTTATGGTCCTGACTCAAGACTGCTCCAATAGCTAATCCACTTGCGTCACATCTCACCTGAAATGTTTTTCCAAAATACGGTAAGACCAGAATTGGTTGCTCTGTGATTTTCTCTTTCAACACTTTGAAATGTTTTTCAGCTTCCTCTTTCCAAATGAAGGACTTGTGTTTCTTATTCATAGTGTCTAACATGGGTGCACATATGCCACTGAAATTTTTGATAAATTTTCTATAGAAGCTTGCTAACCCATGAAAACTTTTTACTTCAAATATGATGCTCGACGATGGACATTCTTTGATTTCTCTCACCTTTCCTGGGTCCATATTCAATTCATTTGAAGAGATTACGAAACCCAAATATATGAGATCCTTCTTCATAAAATAACTCTTCTTCAGATTTATCAACAACTTCTCTTGCTACAACCTTTCCATCATTATTGTCATATGTCTTAGGTGCTATTCTTTTGTCTTGCTGAAAATTAGTATGTCATCCAGATATACTATGACAAATTTTCCAATCAAGTCTTTCAACACTTCATTCATCAACCTCATAAATGTACTTGGTGCATTTGTCAACCCAAACGGCATGACCATCCATTCAAACAATCCTTCATTCGTCTTGAATGTTGTTTTCCATTCATCTCCCTCTATCATTCTTACTTGATGATATCCTCTCTTCAAGTATACCTTGGAAAAATAGCTTGCTTCGCTTAAACAGTCCATCAAATTATCCATCCCCAGTAAAGGAAATTTGTATCTAATGGTTATCTTGTTGATGGATCGAGAATCTGTACTCAACCTCCATCCTCCATCTTTGTTTGGGCTCAATACAGTCGGTAATGCACATGGGCTTAGGCTTTCCCTGACTAGCCCTTTATCGAACAACTCCTGGACTTGATTTTTGACTTCCTCATTCTCTCTAGGTGTCAACCTATAAGTTGCTTTATTTGGTAAAATAAATCCTGGAATAAGGTCAATATGATGGCTTATGCTCTTAATAGGTGGCAATGAGTGTGGTAACTCATCCACGATGATATCAACAAAGTTTTCTAACCGTTCCTAGATTTCTATAGGCAATTAGTCTACAAAATTATTTGTAAGGATAACTCTAGGCTTCCTCACTACAACAAACTGCATTTCTTTCTCCTTCTTGACTTTTTTTAAGAGCTCCTTCGCACTAGTGAGAAGTATGCTTGGACTAGATTCTGGCTCTCCCTATTTGTCTTCTATGGGTAACAACATATGTGTCCTACCATTCCTTTCTAGGGTATAGGTATTCTTTCTTCCATCATGAATAACCTTTCGGTCATATTTCCACAGCCTTCCCAATAAAATATGACATACATCCATAAGAATTACATCACATAATATTTCATCTTTGTAACCTCCTATCTTAATTCAACTTGGCACTATTGACTTACCATGACTTGATGCCCTTTCTGCAACCATGATACCTTATATGGATTTGGATGTGCAGTTGTCTTCAACTCCATCTTTTCCACCATCTCTGTGGATACTAGATTGTCAGTGCTTCCACTGTCTCTAATCACTTTGCAAACTCTGTCTTTCAACTTGCAAGCAGTTCTGAATATGCTTGTTCATTGAATTAGTTCCTCTGGTTCCTTTTCTGGTTTGAGAAGAACTTTCCTCATCATGAGGTTTCTTCCTCCTTTTGCTGCTTTTTCTTCCACATGCTTCTCCTCTTCAACAATATGTGCTTCTTCGCCTTCTCTTTTTCTTTCGAGACATTCCCAAGATTTATCTCCTTCTTTTCCATAGGTATAGCATTTAACTATGCCTCCTCTAGCTCTTCCTCTTCCTCTACCTCTGGGAAAATAACCTCTTCCACCATGATGTCCTTCTTTGGAACTTCCACCCTTCTCATGGTGACTATGTTGTTTGTCATCTCTAGGATTCGACTTCCGAAACTTTTCTCTGGTGGTTTATTTGACTTTGCTTGAGTTTCCACCTCTGGTTCATTGGCTTTGCCTCTTGGCCAACGTTTCTTCAGCTTTCAAGGCTTCTTGATAGGCATCCTCGACTTTACTGACAAATATCATGTTGATATCCTCTTGGATTTCATATCTCAACCCATTGATGTATCTGGCTGTCTTCTCATCTTCATTCTCTTTCTGTCCAGCCCTGATGTTCAGTCGGTAAAATTCTTCAGTGTACTCCTTCACTGATAAACCTATCTATTTCAGATTCTGCAATCTTCTATAAAGATTGATCTGGTAATCCTTCGGGATAAATTTTTCCTTCAACTTAGCTACCATCCTATCCCATCTTTTAATTTTTTTATTACCATTTCTTCTGCGTTCGGCTTGTAGTTCATCCCACCATAACGTTGCATGGTCGTTCAATCTTGTCACTACATGCTTCACCATATTGTCTTCTTCAATATATTTGTAATCGAAGTATTTGTCCATGGTTCTTACCCAATCCATCTATTCGTCAACTTCCAAATTGACTTCGTACATAGGTACCTCTATCATTTCTCTAGCTCCTATTCGTGAAAAAGCTTGTATCAAGTGAGCTTGTCTAGCGTCCTCTACTTCATTTTCCTCGACCTCTACCTCTTCACTTTCAACCTCATTGACATCACCAGCATCCAATTCTCTTCTTTGTGCGGTCTCCATGGCTTCTAATCTCATTCTGATTCGCCTCATTTCTTATTCCATCTTTTCATTTTCTCTACATATTCTAGGCAACATGACTTCACTGCGTCACCTAAAAACACAAATTGAAAATTTCCTTGATACCACAAATGGCACCAACCTTCCTCCTTTTCCTTTGTCTGTTGTCCACAAACAAACTCAAAATCTTAGCTCTGATACCACCTGATGCAGACCCCCTACCTCACCCTTCGACAAGGTCCGTGACCTCTTGGTCACTGGATCGTTCCTTCCTGCTAAGCCGAAATATCTCTCTGGTTTTGGCTGGAACCCTTTGAACAGATCCATAGGTCCCTTAGTCCCTGATCCTAGATTTGAGAAGCCCTATGTGCACACCACCCTTTTTGGCGCCCTTCTCCCTTCTAAGCCAACAGATACCTCTGCATTGACTCCTTTTCTCTCTCGTGACCTCGCGCTGTGAACTAAGGATCTAGACTACGCATCTTTCACGTTTCGAAAGTTTGGGACTCCTACATGCGAGCTCTCCTTGCCTCCCAGACTTTCAAAATGATGAAACCCGAAAAGGGCCTAACGGCTCCTCCTTTAAGCCTTCTCCACACGACCCTGTCCTATGGCCTAGGGCTACTCCTCTGAGTGCTTCAAATTTCTCGATTCGAGGAATCGCAATGCAGTGCTCCTCCTTTCCCTTTCAAATCCTCAAAACATTGAGACCCGATACCTCTTGGATCTACAGTCCAGATCTGTCACTTGATCAACAACCCAGATCAAATCCCGACGATATCCTTTTCGAGATTTTGCAAATTATTCACCTCCCAACTCCCCGGGACCAAACTATTGGTGACTTCCAAATCTCTGCCACGCATCCTCCAAAATGGTCGGTTCTGATCCTTTCGTGAAATCCCCTTTCACAATTTTGGCCCAGTCTTCTCCTTCATTTACTCGGTGTTGAAACATCGACCAACAGCCACATATCCCCTCTGATGGATAGCTATAACTCTTAATCATGATCAATGGTCATGATATTTTTGGGATGATCAACGGTCATGATCAAATCCTGACATTCTTCCTTTCGCTGATTTGGGAGAGTCTTCACTCTTGTCTCCCAGTAAACAAATCCCCGGTGGCTTCTGGATAATCGCCACATGTCTTATAACGATGGATGGTTCTAACTCTTTCAGGACTCTGATGAGTCTATTCCACTTTGCATACACAAGGTCTAAACCTCGTGTTCCTTCCTCCAGAGCCGATGGCTATCAGTCCTCTGTACTAGATCTGATGATCTACAATGCCTCTCCTCCTGAGCTTTCTCATCTCTTAGACTTAAAAGGTTTTCTGAGTGTCGNAATAACTCATATTCGAGGAATTTTCTTGAAATGAAAATACCTTATGCCCACCTGGCGTTCTCTTACGTTATCCCTTCGAAACTTGGTCGCTTCTATCCTCTATGCATTCCTTGCACTTGGATCCTCAAGTTCCCTCTGTCCTCTCTCTGAGTCATTCTAATACTCAGTCAATGCACACCTTGCATTTGTGCATGCACACCTTGCATACACGGTTCAAAAGAGAAACGATTGGAACTGATCCACTTTCGTTACAGGTTCATGAAATTGTCTTCTTGAACTCTCATACAGGAACGAGAATGAAACAAATACCACATATAGAGTGAAATATTCATGCAATCACATTCAGATGAACATAGTCCAGTTTGGGACAGCTTTTTTTCTGTTTGATTCATTCATAAAAATGAAAAATACACATGGTTTTCCTCTTCTCTATTCTACTTTGGTTCTACTACAATCCTTTCATACTCTACTCCGTATATATCTCTATTACAAATTGAAAATCAGAATATCTAAGGATTGGCTCCATGAGATCTCTCATCCTGTTCTGAAATCTATCATTTCAAACTTAAAATTGTTATCTACTCTATCCCATTACAATAACTACTAATTACTATCAAACAGAGTCAACACTCCATGTCTACGATTTCTTACAGTCCTTAGAGATTTTTCAAACAAGTTACAATATTCAAATTGCTCAACAAAATATCTCAACAACTCAATTAAATTTTGAGTTAATGCCCAATTTGAATTTCAGGTGTTGCTTAAATCTCTTATGATTTCCTCCACGTGTGCGCTATCGACCTTGAAGGTGATTCTCCTACATCAGTGAGCTTTACTGGAATAAAATGGGAATCTTTAGTAAGCTTATCCACCACTACCTTGATAGAATCATGTTTCTTGTTTGTACTGAGAAGTTTGGTGATGAAATCCATTGTTACAACTTCTCATTTCCACTCAGGAATGGATAATGGCTATAGAAAACCAACTGAGTGTCTATATGCATCCTTTACCTTTTGACACTCCAAACAGTTGGCAATAAAATCAACAACTTTTTTTTTCATTCCTGGCCAATAATATTGTCTCTTGACAGCTGCAATAGTTTTATGATAACCTGGGTGTCCAGCATAAGGTACATTATGCATTTCTCTGAATATCAGATTTTTCAATTCCTAGGAAATTGGTACATAAATCCTGCCCCTGCATATGATAATTTCATCATCTTCTAGCTTATAGTCTTCAATTTTATGCTGCAAAATACCTTGTTGTAATTTTTCCACTAATTCCTTGTATTGCAAATCTGATTTTGTAGCCTCTATGATTTTTTTGTTTCAAATCTTATTAGTACCTGCTTATGGCTATAGCATGCAACTCATGCACCCTTCTGCTAAGTGCATCAGCCACCTTGTTCTATTTCCCTTTGACATGCTTTATATCAAAGTCATATTCATGGAGCAATTATAACCACTTGCTTTGCCTAGAATTTAGAGTTGGTTGATCAAATACATATTTCAGACCATTATGGTCTATCCTCAACTCAAACATTTTCCCCATGAAGTAGTTCCTCCACTTCCTCAAGGCATGCACTATGGCTGCCAACTCCAAATCATGAGTGGCATAGTGCCTTTCATGCTCCTTCAACTTCCTTGATTCATAACATACAACTAAACCATTTTGACTGAGGACTCAACCAAGTCCTTCTTTACATCCATTTGTGCATACAATCCTTAGTATTGGAGCACTTGTTAATAATTGCTTCAAGTGTTGGAAACTCTTTTCACAATCCAATGTCCACTGAAACTCCACACCCTTCTTTTGCAAGGAAGTGATTGGGTGTGCAATCTTTGAGAATCGTTCAATAAATATCATATAGTATCCTGCAAGGCCCATGAATGATCTAACCTCTTTCACATTCTTTGGCGCTTACCATCCTCTAATGGATTCTATCTTCTAAGGATCCACTGTGATCCCTTCCTCTGAAATGATATGCCCCAAATAATGAATGTTCTTCTGATAAAAGGAAAACTTGCTCAATTTGGCATACAACTGATGCTCCCTTAATATTTGTAATACCATACTCAAGTGTTGTTTATGCTCTTCCTCTAACTTAGAATATATAATAATGTCATCTAAAAATACAATGACAAACTTATCTAAGTATTCTATGAAAATATCATTCATTAAACACATGAAGACAGTTGGTGCATTTGTTAACCCAAATGGCACCACTATGAACTCATAATGACCACACCTCATTCTAAAAGTAGTCTTGTTGATGTCTTCTTCTTTAATTCTTACTTGATGATAACCAAACCTAAGATCAATATTGGAGAATATTTTTGAATCTTTCAGCTGATCAAAGAGATCATTGATCCTTGGAAAAGGATACTTATTCTTCACAGTTACTTTGCTAACCTGCCTAAAGTCAATGCAAAGTCTCAATGTTCCATCATTTTTTTTCACAAATAAAATTGGGACACCCCAAGGTGACACACATGGGTGTATATACCCCTTCTTTAGAAACTATTCAAGTTGCATTTGCAATTCCTTCAATTTTGGTGTAGTCATCCTGTAAGGGGTCTTGGATACTTGAGTTGCTCCAGGCATCATATTAATGGAGAAATCAATGTCTCTTTTAGGGGGTAATCCTAGTATTTCCTTAAACACATCTTCAAACTCTTTTAGGACTCCATAATATTCAATATTTTACACCTTATCTTTAGATGTCTCTTCCATATGTGCTGCAAATATTTGACACCCTTTTCTGTAACATTTCTTCGGCTACAATGTTGAAATTTCTCTGATGGTTACTACCCTGGGAATTCCCTGCACTGTTCTTAGGTTCCCTTCATCATCCAAGCAAGTAAATGCCTTGTTATGACAGTCTAGGATAGCATGATGTTGGTCCAACCAATCCATCCCAATTAGAAATTCATAGGAACCTAAAGGAAAGATGTTCAAATTTTCCCTGGTTTTCAGTCCATTCATGTCCATAAGACATGACTTAACCATCTCATTAACTTTTCTTTTGGCTTTGGTAACTAGATACACCAACCAAGATTTTCCATGCTTGCTTCTTGAAAAATTCAAACGTTCCACCATGTTAGGATCTATATAACTATGACTAGCATCTGAATCAACTAAAATAGAAATGGTTTGGTTAGTGATCATACCTTCCACTTCAACCATATGTGATTGATACTCTTCTTGCTTATTATTCAGGGCTGCATAGATCCTTGGTACATTTCTTCCCATGTCCTCCACTGTTTCAGCTTGTTGTACATTGTGAATAGTCCTCACTTTTTCACCTCTGTGAGGCAAATATCTAAACATATAATCTCATTTTCAACCCAACTTGGCCTATTCCCCCCTATCTAAATAATTCTAGGTTCTCTAGAAGTTGGTTTTCCTGAGGACTATTTTTGAAGAATGGTGGCTTATTTCCCTTCTTCCTCTGATCCATTTTGAATTTATTCTTGTCTTCCCAAGAATTTTGGAAAATTGGCCTTGATTTTTGTTGATCATATAGGCATTTAGCTCACCTTATGGTCTCCTCTAATGTTTTGGGATCATCATATTGTATTTTGTCACTGATGAATGATGGCAATCCACTCAAATACCTATGAATCTTAATTGTCTCATCCTTTATGAAATAAACATACTTCAGTCATTCTAAAAACCTTATTTCATATTCATTTATGGTCATACTCCCAAGCTTGAGTTCAAATAACTCTTTCATTTTCTTGTCATAGTATGTCTTAGTCAAGTATTTCTTTTCAAAATATTTCTTGAATTCCTTCCAAGTAACATTTTTCTCTTTAATGTGTTGCACTTGCACAAGCTGATCCCGCCACATGGATTCCTTTCCCTTGATTTTATAGATGGAAATTCCTCCTTCTGCATGAGAAGAGTAATTGTGCAATTGAAAATACTTTCTCATGTCGAGCAACCATGTCTCTGCATCTTCATCCTTCTTGTGCTCACCATCAAATGTAGGTGGTTTGATTTTGTTCATTTCTCCTCATAGCTCATCCACCCCAGACCTCTTATGCTTACTAACAGGGGATGGAATTGATCCGATGTGTGCTCTCTTATTGAAATGCCTCGGGGGGTTATGGCGATGTCTACTAACACTTATTGTTCTTCTTTTCTCATCAGGAGACCCGTGACTTCCTGATTTTCTTGAGCCACTCTCCTTATCCAATTTATTTTATTTTATGTTCAAGCTCTGAATTAACTTCATGTTGAATTCCTCCTTCTTCTCCTTGGTTCTCATAAGCCTTTCATTATCAACTTTATGGATTTGGACATCCTTCTACAATTTTTTAATGGTCTCTACCATATTCATTTTTTCATCCTTTCCTTCTCCATGTCCATTTGAGTTTGTTCCTTCAATGCCCATATGGACATCCATCCCTCTGATCTCATCTTCTTAACTGTAAGCCCTCGGTGTATCTTCCATCCCTCTACACTCTGTGTTGATCCTGATCTGATCTAGTTGTTGTTAACTCTGCAAAATGTGTAGCCAACAAAAAATTGTCAGGTTAACTGACTCATCAATTTCATGAAAAATATGAATCATTCTGGTTCAATAATATATCAGACTTCTTTCTTTTGATTTCCTGAAAATTGACTGCCCAGCTAAATTTTCTGGGTGAATAATTACATTCTATTGTCCAAGACCTTTCAAACACCTCTTCCATGCTCAATTCTGAGTCTTTAGCAGAAAGTTATGGTTATTTGAAAATTGTCCATTAATTTTTTTGTTCACTCTTCAACTTGGTGCAATTCTGCACTGTAATTATGCATTTTTGCACCTACTCCATTGGATTTTTAGTAGGAGATCAATTGGGTTTCTTCATATACATATTTTGGGAAGTATTTCTACGTTTCACCTCTTTTTGGTTTCTGGGCTGCTAGTTACAACCTGCTGAAGTTCTAGGCCAATTAGTGTTTTTGGTCTAGAATGCTACAAGTACCTTCTTTGCCATATTAAACAATTTTAACATGACCAGAAATTTAATTCAACTCTAGGACTGTTTTCTGTGGTTCAATATATTTCCATAGATTTTTCATGTGCCTCAAACTAATTCCAGAGCAGAATGGCCCTTCGAAGTTAGTTGGGTCTTAAAATATACCCTCCATTATTTGTCATGTAACTTCCTCATAAAAGATTTGTTTGACAAACAATTTACACCATTAGAAATCTCTCTCTGGGCTCTTTTATTTGAGCTGCAGAGACAAAGGGTACACTCTGTTTTCGGGGGTTTTGAGTAGCTAAAAACGTTGTTTATGGCCTCAAAAACGCGCTGCAAAAAGATGACCTTCAAACAATATAAAATGTCGTAAAAATTCACTGGTTTTATGTTTCTCTACACCATCCAAACGACTTCGCGCTCACAAATTTCAATATGTACACCCATATTTATCATGCAAAGCAACACCATAAGGTAGTGTATGCTCCGCGCACCTATAACCAATGAGAATCACTTCTATGTTGCACAAATAACTGGTGCGCACTACTTTTGTATTGCGCGACAATATCCACCGCGCACAATTTTGGTTCATGCACTAATACTTGTTGCACGCAATTTTTTTGTCACATGTTAATATTCTACATGCATTTCACTCTATGTGCTACACAATGCCAAATTTCATTATGCCCCCACCATGCACTAGGCTCTTCGTGCACCATTAACTAAACTTTCGCATGACAAAATATACCCACATTGCGCGCGCACCAACAAAAATCCTTTGCGCTTTGTCAATACTGCGCACACCATGCGTGCCATTTTTATGCATGCACACACCATGCATGCTGGTATTACACATGTGTCACTCAATCCACACCACACAATGCTAAATTTAGTGCGCACACTCACACACCAATATTTTCTGTGCATTACCATTATGCACCACACAATGCCAAATTTAAGTGCGTAGACCCGTGTGCCAATAGTTTTTGCACATTACCACTCTACATCGTGCAACGCCAATTTTAAGTGCACAGACCCACGCACCAATATTTTCCACACATTACCACTTTGCACAACGCAATGCCAATTTTAAGTGCGCAGACCCACGTGCCAATATTTTCCATGCATTGTGACTCTGCACCACGCAATGCCAAATTTAAGTGCGCACACCCATGTGCCAATATTTTCTACGCATCACCACTTTGCAATGTGCAGCACCAAATTTTAGTGTGCATAGCCATGCACCCTTATTTTCCACACATCACAATCATTTCACTGCGCATCATGCATTTTTAGTGCGCACACCTACACACATTCATTTTTATGCGCATTAATTCCTCACCCCAAATTGGGGCTTTTCCCAAACTTTTTCCCAATTTTCACCATAGACATTCTACAACTATGAATTTTTTTCAATTTCACCCTAATAACACCCATTCAACCTCTGCAAATACAAATCGTTGTTGGTTGACATTCTTGGAACTAATTTTTCCCAAATACAATTCACAAATTGAGAATTTTAATCAACTAATCTCGCTCCATCTGTCATGGATTCCCTGTAACTTCAAATTTGACCAATTCGAGGTCTGAATTTTGTTAGAACAGATATTAAATTAAGAATATCTCACTACTTGGCCAAATTTCTCAATTTTCCCATGAATTTAACAACATAAATTGGGGCTTCTGCCCAATTCCACGCTATTGCTTCTAATTTTTACCATGGACGCTCTGTAACTTGAAATTTGGCCACTTCAAAATCAATTCTCTATGAAATTTCACTTCAACTCAACTTTCTTGGCCCATCCAAGCTTAGTGTTGAAAACTGGAGTTCTGATACCACATTGTAACATCCCCAACATCCAACTGGGCTATGCCATGTAAAAAAAATTCAAACTGTATGCAAATTAAAACATATACACACAGAAACTCTTGCGGAACTTTATATATAAAACTTAAAATAGACAAATACATTCTGTAATTGCATAGATTCATATGGAAATAATAGTAAACATATACATGCAACATAGACAGGAAATACCCATAAATATAAATACAGGTATAAACCACACACAGGAAAAACCCATAAAAATAAACACATAAATAATAATGCAACATGTAATTTAACACACAGTTTATACTTATATTGGTAAAAATATTACCAACTGTGTGTAGACTTTCCAAAAGCCTCCCATCCGTAGACCACACTTCTCATCACTCTTAGCAGTGGGTCACCCCTGAGATGGGACTAAACTCCACCCAAGTAAATGGATTCCTAACCAGGCTGATGTATCTCACACAACAGGAAAGACTTTGTCACAGGTGCCAACTCAAACTAACAACCTACATTTTCTCATTCCCCACATGCCTGTCCCACCCAACGAAGTGTTCCCCTTCTCTACTCAACAGTCCTTTGACTACCCCACTTCCTTTCTAAGCTTCAACAACAGGCCAGATATGAAGTCTCAGAGCCCTGTAGCTACAGTTTGGCACCTTCCGAAAATCAATTCCCAGCGATTCTCTCACCTAGAGAGAAATTTCTCACAGGCATGACAACTCGCCTCTTGAATATCCCATGGGCCTAACAACCCACTTCTTCAGTTCAAATCCAAATATAACCAGGTATAGATACAGGTATGGTTACAGAAACTAGCTCACACACCTATAAAACACAACACATACACAAAGTCTCCCTAGCCTCAAAATTGCTTGCACTTAAGTTTGTTGCACGTGGTATCCTAGAATGTGCACACTTCATCATTTTAGTGTGCAGTACATGTGTGCACTATACTATGGAAGGTGCATACAAAAATGATATCAAACAACTCACCAACTTAAGTACATTTTCATTTAAATTTGCAGTTGGGGTTCGGCTTTGGGGTATTACAACTTCCTTCTAAGCAGAAGGGGATGAATAATAAGAATACGCTCTAGACCGCAAAAAGTTCTAGTCCTCTCATCCAAAAAATTTCAAAGTATCTCCGCAGAACTGTTGTCGAGTTGTTGCTTCCACACGTTGATGAGAGTATTCTTTTGATCCAAATAATATTTGAAATGAGTGCTTGAGAGATATAATATAATCTTCTGCAAATCGTTCTTTAATGTGGTTTAATAACAAATCTCCTCGAGCCCTTCACTTATTAATGACAATATTTATGGTGATTAAGGTTGGTTGTCATTAATATCAACCCTTGAAGAAATTCCCGTAGCACAAAGGTTGGGTAATGGACCCAATATTTTTTTATATAAAGATGACTTGTTATTGTCTTGTCATGGTTGATAATAAGTAGAAATGTATGAACTCCAAAGTGGTCTCCTTATGGTGAAATCCCTCATGGGAAGACGCTTTGCGGATTGAGTTATCCTAGAAGTATGGTTAGAGAACCCATGCTTATTTGTGAAATAATGATATGAACACCAGTGAATTTTTCAGTGAAACTATCCTATATGGATAGTGTTTTTCATGCCATTTCTGGTGGTATGTGGAACGTCACATAACTCCTCACGGTTAGAGAGTTATGGCCATGAGAAGTTGAAGAACCCAGGTTTGGGTAATGGACCCAAGTTTGTTTGATGGATAACAGTATGATTTTTTATATATTTTTAGGTAATACTATTCTATATGGATAGTACATATCATTCCATTTCTGGTGGTATGTGGAATGCCACATAACTCCTCACGATTTGAGAGTTATGGCCTTACAAAGTTGGAGGACCCTCATATGTCATCTAGAAGACCCAAAAGGTCAAAGTAGTCAAAGTGGTTTAAGAGATTTTAAAAGGTAAATAATAAAGTGAAGTGATGAGTGTACTATAATTCAAAGTGAATACAAAATAAATTAATTCATTTAATGGAAATTAGAAGTGGGTTAACCCTAAAATAAGGAAAGTGGGCAAAGTGACCTAGAAGATGTTTTTAAGGAAGCTACTTGGAGAGTATAAATAAGAGGCAAGGCTCTCTCATTTAAGAAACACTTGAGAATATTGAATACCTATAGGTTTATAAGGTAACCAAAGGATATATAAGCTTAATTTCTAAGGAAAGTCAAGAAAAGAAGGCCGGAATTCAAGGAAGAATAAATTCTTTTGATGATGCTTTCTAAGGTATGTTTTTTTCACGTCATCTAACCATTTTTTCAATAACATTTTTTCTAGAATTATTCAAACCATTAAATTGCTATTCCATTGAGGTAACATATCCAAGTATCATTGGTAAAAAATTCATCCTGTGGGTCGTTGTATTTTTGGAGTTACACTCCGTGGAAAATAGGGTTTGTGGCTAGTCCCGAAACTAGTCAAAGACATGTGTTTCGGGTAAAAACGTCATAAATTATTCATAACAGATCCAAATTCAGTAATACAAAATTTTTTGGTTAGAGTACAATATTTAGTATTCTTTGTAACATTTTCATATAAATTCAACAAATATTCCATGTGGGGCATGCTCTACAATGTCTCTCTCTAGAATAAGCCATAATTCAGCAAGGTGTGTCATTTTTTTCCATAACTCCTTTTCTGAGAGGTTCCAAGTAGTGAAACCTGGAGGAATTGCATAAAACAAAGTGAAAAACATTGTGTATCAGTTTCAAATATTTATTCATTATAGGTACAAAGTTATGATTATTTCAAGTTAGGGTTGTTGACTAATCCAAAACTAGTCTTGTGAGACTAAAGAAACGTTTGATGAAAATGCTAGTATCTTTTTGTTAAAGTTAAGGAAGCTTTGTAGGTATGTGATCATATACACCAGTTCTATTACAGATTTACAAATCATATTTGGATGATGAAATTGATGAGGGATTTTGGTTGAGGTACAAGTTGGGTACATGGTTGAGACAAGTAGTTGATGAGTTTGCACATACATGAGGTGTATAGTTGATGATGTTGGTACATATCGATGAGTCATAGTTGATGAGTACTTGAAACATGATTGTTACATACTTGGTACATGGTTGGTTGCACTTTTTTATGGTACAGGTTGATTACAGATTGTTTGGTACAGGTTGGTGCAAGGTTGATGCACTTGTTTATGGTACAGGTTGATTACAGGTTGAGGTACATGTTGATGCATGGTTGATGCATGGTTCAAGTTTATTGGTACATGTTTAGAGTGGTATATATCACACTGATAGTGTGACAGTGGTTCCATCATTCTACTTCTACTTCAGGGTGGTTGGACGGGGAAAGGACAAGTGGTTGTAGCCACCTTCTGGTTGTAGACGGAGAACATAGGGGGTTGTAGCCTCCTTCTGGTTGTAGCCAGAGAATTGGGGAGTTTGATATTCCCTCCAGTTGTATCCTGAGAAACTATGGGGTTGGAGCCTCCTTCCAGTTGCAACTAGAAAACAAAGGAAGTTGGTGCTTCCAATGAATGTAATTCTTCAAGACATATAAAATAAAGCATTCTGTGGTTTTCTCCCAATTTGAGTTTCCACGTAAAACACTGGTGTACTGTGTATGTGTGTGATTGTTCATTTCTTATTGGTCTTTATTGGATAATAATTCTACATTGATATAAAACTTGGATTATTTGAAGAAAAATGATTATAATTACGCTATTACCGATTCACCCCCTCTCTCAGTGATCCAACAATTGGTATCAGAGCAGGTTCCTTCAAAAATCAGTTTAACCACTGGAAGGTAGATCATGGAGAGTACCAACTCATATAAAAATGGAATACCACACTTTGATGGATAGAAGTATGTTTTTTGGAGCATAAATATGAATACATATATACGAGCACAGGGGTTTGAAATTTGGCAATCAATTGTAGATGGAGACACAGTACTAGCAGTTCCACCAACAATTGACAAAGCAATGAAACTTGGTCAAAATAATTCCAAAGCTACAAATGCACTTTTGAATGGTCTCAGTGAAACAATATTCACCAAAGTTGCACATTGTAAATCTGCCAAAGAGATTTGGGACAAGCTTCAAAATATTTATGAAGGAGATACAAAAGTCAAAGCAGCAAAACTTCAAACTTATAGAGGTCAGTTCGAACAACTAAAAATGAAGGAATATGAGAATATTACAACCTACTTCTTAAGAGTTGATGAAACATTGAATGCAATCATAGGATTGGGAAAAGAAATCGAAGAATCTGTAATTGTTCAAAAGGTACTAAGATCTTTTCCTATGAGATTCAACCCTAAGATATCAACACTAAAAGAAAGATTGGATCTAAACTCAATAAGCATGGACAAACTACATGGAATCTTCACAACATATGAAATGAGAACTGAGAAGGAAAATCCAGATATAAAAGAAGCAGCCTTCAAAGCATCCAAAAGATCAAAGAAAAAGAAAAAGGAACAAGAATAATATAGCAGCAGCAACGACGTCTTGGAAGATGATGAAGAAGTGGCCAACTTCGTCAAAAGACTGAATAAGGGAACTAATGGTAGGTATAGAGGTAAGCTTCCTTTAATTGTTTTAATTGTGATGGTATTGGTCATTTTGCTAACAAATGTCCTCATAAGAAAAAGAGAAATGATAAAGTTTACTCAAAAGGCAAACACACATATAAAGGAAAAAGAACTACAAAGAAAGATTTCAAGAAAGGATTATGCATCAAAGAAGACATCTCATCATCAGATGAATATGAAATCAGTGACAGTGACATAGGAAGAGTTCTATTCATGGTAGTAAAAGATTGACAAAGAAAACTCCAAAGAAAAATATGAAGAAACCGAAGAAGGATATGAAGAAGTCGAAGATGAAATTGAAGAGGCAGAAGTTGACTATCAAGAAGAATTAATGTGTGCCATAGAAGTTATCAGAAGAGAAAAGAAGAAAAATAAGAAACTACAAGCAGAACTAGACAAGAAAAAGGACACTCGAGAACTAGAACAAATGATCACAAGATTGAAGGTTCAAATATAAGAAGATAAAAGAATTGAAGAAGCACTCAAAGAACAACTAGAAGAAAATGACAAGATCATTGGAAACTTGGAAACATAGATTGTCACAGTAAGAAAGGATATTCAAAATAAATATATGCAAAATAGATCAAAAGTTCTGGATGACATTACCAGTAGTCAAAAATATCATCTTGACAAGTCTGGACTTGGATACAATCAGACAGAAAAGGGATCAATCTCCAAAACAACAGAGCAAGAAACAAATCCAAAAAGCTATGGAGAAACAATCAAAAGGGATAAGAAGATGTACAAGGAAGATTACAGGGACACTTCTCCACCAAGAAGATTCAGATTTCATAATCAACAACAGACAGATAGGCCTCAAGAAGANTGCATGTAATAATTTTGGACATAAAGTTGTGAATTGCAGAGCTAACAACAGGAAAAATAACAACTTTGAGAGTCATACACAAAGGGGTTACTCAAGAAGACCTAGTGAAACACAAAGAAAAAGTTACAATAGGTTTGAATCTTTGAGCACTGAAGTGGAATGTTACAAATGTAACAACTTTGGAGACATGGCCAAAATTGCATAATGACAGTCCCTCCTAAAGAACCTCAACATAATAACAACATTCATAGACAAGAACCTCAGAAAACGACATCGATAAGAAAGCAAGATCAATATAGAAATGAAGAATGCACAGTCACTCTACAAGCTAAGAAGAAGAAACATGGTTGGTATGTTGACAGTGGGTGTTCAAAACACATGATAGGT